>APFE030949569.1:122298-197968 GCA_000404065.3 Pinus taeda | reverse complement strand
TGGAAAGAATATAACACAACCCAATAAGGTCAAGGACAAAAATGGAGCATTAAAGGTTTGTATTCTTAAATTTGTTGACTTCCAAATATTTTTCGAGTGGAACATTGGGCTTCCATAGATGTTATGAAATTCAATTCAACACCTTAGTGGGAAATGTCATGAATTTAATGTAATATTTCATTAAAAATCAACAAGTCTCTAACATGTGGATGACTAGTAAATATTATGTTCTAAAGGGAGTCAAATTAGTTGTTAGAAAAAAAAAAATTATAGAAGGCTAGTCTCTCCTTTGGTAATTGTGGTTGATTGTGAGATCATTTGATGCCATTAATACAAGAAATCAATTTGCAAAAAATACTCTCATTTGTGTTTTTGAGTTTTATTGAGTTCAATTTTCTATACTTTTCTTTCTTGATATTTTCTCTCTATCACTATGCATTCTGAATTTGTTTTGCAAGTGTAATTTTCTCATCACAAGATCAAAGTAGGAATTCGTTTATAGATATACGGTCATGTGTAAGGGAATACAAAAATCTTTCACTTTGGTATCCACTAAAAATGCATATTTTCGAGTGGTGGGCAAGCCCTCTAGGGGGAATCTCCATTTGAAAGTTTGGGCTATTGGTGCTACAATTTCTACTTTGGTTGGGGCATCTCAAATGAGCAAGTCCTCCTAGTGAAATAGGATTTCTAGTGAGCAAATTCAAGGCCAAGAGAGTCGAATAATTTTACCCCCAACACCTACCTCTTTAGTCTCAAAAGAAAAGGATTAACAAAAAAAGGGTTGTGATCACGACTTTACAAACTAGTAAGATAATGAGGAAAGGTAACAACTCACTCTTCAACTCCTATTTTATTTCAAAAAATCTAAAACATTTTTTTCCTTTTATTTAAGTTTTATTTACTAGCTTGTTCAAAATTTCCAATATTTATAGCTAGAAAAACTCTTGGAGAAAAGAGCCTAAATTTTGATATTAGCCAAGGGACAAATATGTATGGTTTTCTTGAGTTTATTTTGCATATTTATATTAGTATATCTAGTTTTTGGTGTACAAATCTAAAGGTATATATTGTTGTAACAAATCTTGAGATTGCTAATCTTACGCAATAAAGCAATCAACAAGAAATTGTATAACAAGAACATTTTGCTTATTTTGTTTTAGCTCAAATTCAATTTCATATCTTATACTTTAAATATGTAGGTTAGAATTGTTCATTTCAGCCCCGTAAAAATTTAGCTATAAGATAAAATAAATCTTTGGGTTGTGTACCTAGGGGGTTTTGACATCAAGACCTCTAAAATCGAAATTTTAGCGTGTTGGAAAATTGAATTTATTACAGAAAATTTTGCAGGATCCATATGCAAAACCATGTCTCGTACGGATATGCACTGATCCTTTGGCAAAATCGCGGACCCAAATATCAAATCCGGGGTTCTGTGGTTTTTTGGTGATTCCTGGAAAATCAAATCTATGGGGGCCTGTTCCATGGTTCCAGGTGCACTATCCGCAAATATAGAAAGGATCGGGTGTGGATCCACCGTGGATTGCGAGTGGATCCAAGAGAAGGTGGTTGATTCACACAATTCTGCATAGTCGTTCTTTTTTTGGAAACTTCGAAGTGTTATGTGAGGAACTATGTTTTCTGAATACTCCCAAGGTTCCCCTTGATGCTCCTTAGACGCTTCCTAGATGCTCCCTAATGTTAATTTTAAATTCTTAAATTAAAAGTGACATTCTACTTTATCTTTCATTTCCATCCTTTTACTTAATTTTTTAACATTACCATGTGTTAGTATCCTATAGTCATAGTAGTCAAAAATAAATCTTGTCTTTCGAATTTTGTCAAAAGCATAAGTATGGCTATGATCTTACAAAAGATCAAGCTTTAGGTCCTAGGTGGGAATAAAATTTTTATTATCCATTGTAAATATGTCAAAGTGTGTTAAGAGTTACAAAGATGGTCTTTTTATCTCAAGGGGTCAAATTAACTATGTCTAGATGTCAAATTACATCAAGTGATCATGAGAAAGATTGTGTTGCCATGATTTGTCATCATGGCATAGAATAATAGGTGTCTTGAGTCAATTTAGATATCAAATCATGATTGATCATGACATCAGCAAGGGTACAATAGTCAAAAGGACAATTGTTGCGCTTTGATCTTTCAATTTCAAATCATAATTATTGCCATCAAAATCCACTCTCGGTCATTTTGGGAGGCTATTTGCAAGGTTTTATTCATACAAGTTTTATCAGATCTCTATTATTCCCATTGCAAGTGCATTAGTCACTTGTGCTTATTTTTGCGCAAAGGAGGCAGGGGAGCATTGCATTTCCACATAGTGTTGTGTTTCTCACCATCCGGTGATCAATTCTCTCCCACAGGTGCAAACTCCATTTTTTTATAGTCTGGTATTGAATGGTTCTGAATTATAGGCATGAGCTAAGAAGATAGCATAGAAACCTACAAGTCACCTAATTTTCACCATCGTTGCATTTTTACAATCGTTGTGCTTTTCTATTCGCTGTGTTTTCTCCTAATCATTGTGTTTTCATCATTGCTATGTTTTTGTGTTTCTCTTTCCCAAGTTTGTGTTTTTTCCTATGTGGAGCCTCCATATGCAAGGTGTGACATGCCTTTGAACTGAATTTAAAGCTCCTACTATGATTGTTTTTTCTTTAGAAGTATTTGAAATCATATCTCCTCATGTGTTGCGCTTCTAGCGCTACACCTATCCTTTCAATTTTCTGCCACCAGAATCAAATGTATATTGGTTGTCTTGGGATATCCAACAGGTATTTGTGGTGATTGGTCTATGATACATAGGGTTTCTTTTTAAAGTTTCTATCAAAGATAAAATTTGGGGTCTCTTCCCATTATTTCTATTACTTGTTGCACAAATTAAGTTTCCATTAAAAACCCTATAGTATCCTTTGTTGCAAACAAGAAACCTTGTCAACTACAGAGGGAAGAAAGCACAAGGGAGGTGCTATTGTTAGATTTGAACCACAAGAACTCACATTCATCAATGCATACCCAACTATGAGTGTTGCTTTTGAGCAGGTGAGATGTATTAGGTTTTGGGAAAATATTCAAGGGTATAATACATAGTTTACTAAGGAGTTTGCAATGAGCTTTGATGGGTTGGAGGCTAAGGTTGGAGCACTCAAATTTTTAGTAATAGAGGTCAAAATAGTAGCTGCAACAGAGATTCCCCTTTAGGGAGAATAATGGTTCAAGGGTATGCCCCTTGATATTGCACATTATAAAGATTTTTTGAAGCCTGAGTATAGAGACAAGGAGTATCGGGCAATTGTTCCTAACAAACATCTACTTGAACATCACAGCAAAATTTTGCAAGTTATTCAGAGGCATTTCACATGTGAGGGGTGGTTTGGAAGGATTTACCAATACCATTTCAGACTCTTTATGCATTTCATTGGGAAGAGTCTCTTGAATTTTCCTTTCTATTTATTTAGGAGTCTTAGTAAGATGGCTGACAAAGTACATGGAAAACAAAGTCAAGTGGAACCAAACATTTTCCACTTTTCCTAACTAATTTGTTGGTATTGGACGAGTTGAATAAAAGAAAGCAATCATGGAAATCATTTGTTGATTCTTCAAAGTTGGTGGATGATGTGCCAACTACTCCCTTGAACAAGAAGGAAACACCCTCAATAGTGGTAAAGGACATTCAATCACCAACTAGAAGCTCAGTGAAGAGGCCTTCAGCTACAGTGCAGTCTACATGAAAGAAGAAAGGAAATAAGCTATAGTTTTCTCCAGAAGTGGTGGATTTCCCTAAGAAACCTCTCACTAGGTCTGCTGCAAAAATGCTAGCCTTAGAGTAGACATTTGAACCATGGAGACCATACCATAAGATGAAGTTATTGATGATAAAGTCTAGGAGGTTGCATAATTGCAAAAACAATTGAAGAAATCCCATTTTATGATTGCACAGTTGCAACAGGAAAATAGGCAACTAAAGAAGGCTATTATAGAAAGGAAAAAGCAACCTAGTGAAGGTGTGTCAATGGTTAAAGCTACACCATATTCCTCCAATTCCAAGGGAAAATAAAAGGTAATCAAAGAGGATTTTAAGAAGGAAAAAGTTCCAGCAACTAGGATCACCAGATCCTCATCTTGGAAGTTACAAATCCAACAAGAGAAAATAGTGCAATATGAGAAGATAGAGGTAGATGAGGGGAAGCACACTTTTAATAGGTTGAAAAGGAAATTGAAGGAATCTCACAGGGAAATTATTGATCTCAAGCAATAGGATGAAACGGCCAAGAAGCAAATGAGTGACCTTCTAGACATCTATCACCCAGCCATGGACAATGCCAAATACATGTTGAGAATATCCATTCCACTACACAAGAAAAATGAAAAATGTATGCAGGGATAATATATCTATGAGGAAAGAACTAATAAACACCAAACAACAGTAAAGGGATTTGTAGGAGAAAGATAGAGGGAAATTAGACCTATTGGCTGAGGCAGCCAAAATTTGAATGTTGGAAGAGGAAAATAACATAGTTTTGATTTTTTACTTTTCCTAAAGTATGCTTGGTTATGGGGTTGAAGTTTCAAGTGATAATGTTTTTTCTTACAGTCCATCTTGCACCATATCTAGTCAGGTTGTGAAGAAGAAACTTCCAAAGTATTTTGTACCCTAGCTAACCTTAGGGTTATGGTTTTTGGTGTGGATTTGAACATTTTTCATTTTTGGAGAAGGAAGACTTGAAAGAGGTATATGGCATGATTATTGTAGTGTCAGCATCATCATCAACATGTGAATTTCGTCTAGAAGCATTCATGTCATTCAATCCATAAAAAAGGATGGAATTGCGCTTTT
This sequence comes from Pinus taeda, assembly GCA_000404065.3. Lineage (NCBI taxonomy): Eukaryota > Viridiplantae > Streptophyta > Pinopsida > Pinales > Pinaceae > Pinus > Pinus taeda. The sequence goes on along the minus strand of APFE030949569.1, from coordinate 193,107 downwards.
GAAGTTGTCGTTGTGTTTTTTGCTACAGAAGAATTTGTCGAAGTTTGAGGCTTTATGCGGTAAAAGAAAATTTCTAAAGGGGAAAATGTCCATATTCATACTTGTCTATACATGTTGGAGTCATAAAAAAGCTCAAAAGCCAATTGAATATATTACAACCATGGAGCATTGTGTTTCTTCACTGCATTTTTACATTTTTGGAGAATTAGGGAAAAGCGCAGTGCCAGGCATTATGTTTCCAAACAATCTTCTTTTTAGGTGAGTTTACCTACTCAAAACTTGATGTAATTTTTTTTATGCTATTAGTAAATGTAATAAATTATTCATTAGCTCACAAGCTCATTTTGGGCTAAAAAATTAATGAGAAATGCTTAGAAAATATTTAGTTATGCAGTCCCTAGTCTTTAGTAGTCAGTGTTATTTTCATTGCAGAAGTTAGAAACTGAAATATTAATGAGGAATTCAACCCCTGGGGGTGGGAATTGATTCATTTTGGCCTATTTATGAGATTATTTTAAAGTAGAAAAGGGTTGGATATGTTGAGAATAAAATACTTTTGTGCATGGTATTTCTCTGAATATTTATAGTGAATGAATACAAAGGTGCAATAAATAGGGATTCTTGTGTCTACTCTTGATGGTGTTTTGTTTCTCTTGTGTTGTAATTTTATCTAATGTTATTTCCACATCTTTAATGTATGTCTTCACGTTGTCTTAAATCAAAATTGTCTCAGAATTCATTTTAATAATACTCTAATATAGTTTTTCAATCACTCGATGTTTTCTTCTTGAAACAAAATTTAGAATTCAATTACAGTTTGATGCTCTATGTGTTGTCTCCACATTTAGTATACTCACCTCCTACATCGAATTCATATGATTTCACCACCAAGACTTCCTACCTTGCCTCTATAGAAGACTCCTTCACATTTCATCCTATCGCTGGGAAAAATAATCAGCTTGGCATGACTCCATGCACAATGGATCTAACTTTTCTCCTACTAACAAACCTTTAAAATTCATACCTTATTGAGCATGATGCCTAGCCTAACATCTAAGAAATTGAACTTCCTAGACAGAGAGATACCTCTCTAAATCTAAAAGGGATAGATTCTAGCTTACAAGTGGTTTTGTGGTTACCTCTGAAATTTCTCTCCTCAACCTAGGGAAAATTACAAAGTGCTAACATTTTGGCATCGTTGTCATGGAAACGAAGGTTAAATTTCCCCTGGATAATAATTTGTTTTGAAAGCTTAATTCTAGCTACTTTGGGTGATAGTGAGTTAGGTATCAGTCAGGCTTAATCTTCATTGAAAATTTATGTCTAGACCTAGTTGTAATCATATTGTTTGGAAAATATGGCTTCTAGAAAGATCCATACAAGATCACATCCAAATCCTGATCCCCCTAAAGTTGTAAGTGACCCTGAGAAAATGTTTAGAAATAAGAGGTTTGAAGAAGGTGAAACTAGTAACATCCCTCTAATGAGATCTTACACCCTTCCTGAGAGTATTGTAACAGTGGAAGACATTGATTACAATATTACATTTGAGTGAAGTATTTTCAGATCCAAATTTGAACCTTTTGTGTCTAAGATAGTCATTGATGAGTCTAAAATAAAACCATATATCCCATCTCAAAAAATTGGTGTTTCAAAGTTCGATAGAGACATTTTGCAGCAATTTTATAAGCTTGAACACTTGGTTAATCAACTGCTCAAGGCTGCTGAGAAGTCACTTATATTTTAGTAAACTATCCCAACATCTTCCACTCCTCCATTTACCTTTCCTTTGAGTCCTCCATATTGTTTTGCTCTAATTGTATTTGTTGTCTATACTCCTCCCATCACAACAACCCAGCAGATCACAGTTCCAGCACCTCTTTCATCTTCATCATCAAGTACAAAAGCTAGTACAACTACATCTCATACTACAATCATGGTTGCTCGCTATGCCCCATTGGATTTACAAGGCCGACTACATGATATGCCACAAAAATATGCCCAACGATGGACTCTATTTGGTGGTACAGGGGATTTGTCAACACAACATCATATTGATAAGATGATTGATTTTATAGATCTAGAAGAGGTTGACCATGATGATGTTAAAATGTGAATGCTAGCTCAAAGTTTTTCCGGAGAAGTCAAGAAGTGGTTAAGAGGTTTTCTAGTTGCAAGTATTACTAGTTTCCAATAGCTTGAAAGAAGTTTTTTGGCCAGGTGGAAGTAAAAAAGAAACCTCTTCAAATATTGGTTGAATATAAAAACTTGAAGAGAGCTCTAGAAGAAACAGTCTAAGATTTTTTAACTAGATTCAATAAGGTTTACAATTCCATCCCTGCAGACATAAAGCCTCCCATAAGATTTGCCCTACTTCACTATCCTGATGGATTTGATGCTGACATGCCTACCAACTAAGGGAGAGAAACCCATCTGCCTTGGTAGATACGGAGAAGAATGTTGTCAATGTAGAAGCTAACTTGTTGGCCAAGAAATATAAGATGAAGATTGAAAAGAGGGTAATTTTCAAGGAAGAAACGTCTACATCATCAGATGCTAAGGTGGAGAATTTGGTGAAGACCATGCAAAAGATGATGGATAGAATGACTCTGGGGGATGGAGTTGCTGCAAGAGAACCATAGGGAGGTCCCCAAATCAAAAATCCTAATTTTAGAAGGTACCAGATTCAAATTAAGTAAAGAGAGCAAAGGAATCAACTGATCAGCATCAAATCCGACCTCATTTTCAAGAGAAATATGCGGAAGATGAGGAAGTGCTAACAGAAGATCAAGATCAGGTTCAAGATCACATTCATTATTTTGGTGAAACGGAGGACACCATATTTTTAACAAGAGAAGAGAAAGATTTGTTCTCACAGTCATGGAAAGTTGTCATGTCTACATAATCATAAGAGTACAAGAAAGGGTATCAAAATCTAGTTTTGGAGGTACAAAAATAGTATGATTTGAGAAATAGAAAGGTGCCAGTTAATCCTCCGAAAAAATCCAAGATGATGCACCTTCTACAAGCTAGAAGAAAGTCGATCCTCCAACCTTCTACAAGCTAGAAGAAATTTGATCCTCCAAAGGAGATTCCTTAAAAGAAAGATGTAGCCACTAAAGAAGTAGAAAAGGGTCAAGCATCTTTCATTTTGGAAAATGAGATATCAAAAATCAAAATTTCTATCCCATTTACTGAACTGGTCAAGAATGGAGTGTACAAAAATCAGATTATCAAAGCATTAAAATTTGGAGATGTTCCAGATACTGTGAATTTGAATGATGATCATCCTCAGCTTTTGTTTGTTCTAGAAATCAAAGAAGGATCTCAAGATGGAAATGTGGCACCATCCTATGTGAGCTTGAATATACATAATTTGATCCTTCACAATGCCATGTTATATTTAGGTGCTTCACACAATTTAATGTCGAAGGCTGTCATGGAAAAGTTGGGTTTAGATATTACAAGTCCTTACAAAGATCTTTTCTCTTTTAATTCCAGTAAGGTGAAATTCTTGGGTTTGATTAAGCTTTTGTGTGTCAATCTTACTCAAATCTAGTTAAGAGTATAGTTATGGATGTAGTTATAGCTAACATTCCTCCAAAATATGGTATGTTTTTATCGAGATCTTAGGGTGCAAAATTGAAGGGTTCTCTACATATGGACATGTCATATGCTACTATAATGGTGTTCGTACCACCAAGGAAGTTGTACAGGGAAACTATGATGAAATACATGGTAAGCAGTCAAGCTAAACCAAATAATTATCCTATTTATTCTTTACATTCTGATATAGATTGCTTCATATTGTACAATGATTCATGTTTGGAGGAAAACAATCAAAATGGGGTCATCCTGTCAGAAGAAAAGGGAAATGAGTTGTAGAAAAAAGAATTGGAAACAAAAGCAGAACACATTGATGATGAAGATGGCCTTTGGAACATGGAGTTTGATGTAGCAGTCAATAAGGAAGGGGTTGGAACTTGTGTATGGATTATAAGCCCAAAAGTAGACAATTCAAAGCTCTATTCTTATAATCTTGCTTTCGAACACACAAACAATGTTGTTGAATACGAGCCATTGATTTTTGGACTACAAGTATTGAAGAGATTAGGATCCAAGAGGATTTCAATCCATGGGGATTCTGAACTGATCATTTAGAAAATTAAAGGTGAGTATCAAACCAAGCACCCTAGAATGAGGGCTTACTGCAATGTTTTTCATAGTATAATTTGTCTGTGATTCCTAGAGAACAGAATGAACTTGATGATGATTTGGACACCTCAGCCAATACATTTAGGATTCCCATTCATCCTAATAAGAAATATTAAATTAAAGTTAAACACGGGCTAGTTGTCCTAGACAGTATAAGGTATTGGAAATGCTTTTATAATGATAAACAACTGGACAATTTTCTGCAAATGAAACGAGAATTTTCAAATCTGCACATTGATGAAGAAAATGGTTTTGGAAAAGATGAATGGGAGCCTACATAAATCAAATCAGAGAGGATATTGACAATCATATAATATATCTTGAATTTTTTCAGCTAAAAGATAATGTGATCTCGAGAGGCTTAGTCCCATTGGAGGAGTTGTTTGATCACATTGATGTGGCTTATAAGCCTAAAATACTTCCTACTGAAGTTGGGGTAGAAGATTGCAACATAGTAACATAAGGCAGACCTAAAATTTTGAAGCTCTCTAAATCCTTAGGTCCTGAAGAAAAGCATAAATATATTGATATTATAAGAGAGTATTCTGATGTCTTTTCATGGGGGTATGAGGACTTAAAAGTCTATGACAGGAGCATTATCTAGCACACCATTCCTATCAAGGAAAGTCAGAAACCTTTTAAGAAGAAGCTAAGGAGAATCAACCTTATTTTGATGCCCCTCATTGAGAAGGAGGTAAGGAAATTATTTGATGCAAATATCATTGTCCCTTTGAGGTTTTCCAAGTGGCTACCAAATTTAGTTCCAGTAAGAAAAAAGACAAGAGAGATTAGATTGTGTGTTTACTTCAGTAATATTAATAAGTTGTCTCTTAAAGATAATTATCCCTTGCAAAAAATGGATCACATATTGCAACGAGTAGTTGGTGTTCAAAATAGCAACAATAAATGCTAAATATAGAAATGCTAAAAATAGCATTGTTATAAATAGCATTTCGGGTTACATTCCAATTTCAATTAGTCCCTAAATTAAAATTGTGAATTAAAATTCGAATTTGAGCTCAGCAATTGTTTGTAAAATAATTAATTAATTCATCTTGAGTTAATTAGTTAGAGAAAATCAAACATGAAGTCTATGTGAAGACATGCAACAATTATCCCTTTGATTGAGGAAGTTATCCCTTAATTAAGGAGATCAGGATGAGTTGAACTTTGAGTTGTAATTAGTTAGCTTAGTTAACTGAGTTAAGTCCAGTTAGATTAGTTCCAACAATTTGTGGAACTGATTGTGAGTTCAGTTAGTCAATGCATGCATGCATGCAACTAGTGTACTTTAGATAAATGAATATTCTCTCATAAATAACTCATGCATGTCAGTTCAGACAGAGACCCAGTTGAGAATAAAGGATGGGACAGTGTACTATCAGTTGCAGGAATATTCCCTTGAGGATATCTCTTGCATGTAGAAGGAATTCTTTCCTTGAGGATTGCACGGTTATTCTAAGTTTGGAGAGCAATATGTGAGGTAATTACACACAAGTGGCAGCTTGAGGACCCAAGAGAAACTGCGCAAGGAAATAGGAGGCTTGGAGGACTAAAGGAAGGCATATGTGTTGTCTATTATGTTTATGAGCAGCCGTGAGGGATTGTACTGAGAGTTGGATAGCTTGTGAGATAAATCTTTGTGTAATCCTAATATATTTCCACTTGTATGATAATACAGATAGTGGGGTTTTTAGCTGAGGCTTTCCCCAGAGTATTCTTCTATGTTCCATGTGTGATTGAATCTTCTTCTTTGTTATATGTGTTCTGATTGATCTTGCTCAAAATCGATTAAGCTTCCGCAAGTTTAATGGTATAAGTAGATTAAGTATTTTGCTTTAGTACATTGCATAATCAGTTTAATCTACGGTGAAATTTCTACATGGTATCAGAGAAAATGTGATCAAAGTGGAGAACAGTATACAAAGAAGGGAGAAGTTTGAAGTTTGAAGTTATTAATTATAGAGATTGAATTCTTATCACATCTCAAATTTCACCAAAGGTGTTCAATGGTTTGAGACTCGAGTATGCCATGGATGGTAGCTCGAATTATATAGCCTGGAAGGATCGCATGGAAGCGGTATTAAAGGACAACGGTTTGAAGGACTTCATTGATCAAGAAGTCCTCAAGCCAGTAGTTGCTAATGCCAAAGAATTGGTGGAATGGAAGAAATGTGTGGCTAGAGCGAGGAGGATTCTTCTGGAGAGAGTTCAAGACCACATTGTCTCGAGTCTCCATGGGAAGGAGACATTGTTTTCAATGTGGAAGACATTGTTTATCTATATTAGAATAGCAGCAATCAGAGGAAGCTGGCGCTAAAAGACAAGCTTTAGAAAATCAAGTGTGAAAAGGGTGACACGATCTCTACATATCTGAACAAGCTCACCACCTGGAAGGATGAGATTGGAAGTGTAGGAATCACGATAGCTGATGATGACATGGTGAGTCTTACTCTTCTCGGTCTTCCTAAAAGATGGCATAGCTACCAAGGCTCAGTAAATGGAAGAGAGAAACTACCAGATTGGGAACGACTATGGTCAGATCTGATGCAGGAGGAGATCAGGAGAAGCACTAGAGATGGTTCTTCATCAAAGCATGATGATGAATAAAATCTAGCCTTAGTGAGTAAGGCGAGGAAAGGGAAAGGGAATGCTTCTGATTCCAAATCGAGTTCTTCTCATAGTGGGAAGAAAATTGATAAATCTAAAGTGTGATGCTTTAATTGTGATGAGGTGGGCCATTATGCAACAAAATGTCCATAGAAGAAATCCAAGAAGGGATCCTCAAAAAGATCAGATAGTGAGGCACTAGCCTCATAGTTTGAATTGGATTTCACCCTCATCGCATGCATGGTTTCATCGATGGTGAGTTGTGTTTGGTACCTGGATAGTGGAGCCTCATTCCACATGACCGACGATAAGAGTTTATTCAGCACCTTGGAGTAGAAGGACCTCCAGATACTCATAGAGATGGGCGATGATGGAAAGTACCATGTTTCAAGTGAAGGCATGGTTGTGTTTCAAAGGGAGCATGGAGCTCCTCTCACCCTGACTGATGTAAAGTATGTGCCTGGATTGAAGAAGAACCTGGTATCCGTCGCAATGTTGGAAGACAAAGGCTATGATGTAGTCTTTAGTAAAGGAAAGGCATTTCTGAGACACATTGTCACGAGACAGACCAAGAGGATTGGGATTCGAGTGAAAAATATCTACAAGCTAGAGGTAGATGATTGTGTTGCATTGAGTTCCAAAGAAAGTTGGTGCAAAGCCAAGATATTGGCGAGCTATGGCATAGAAGATTGGGTCACTTGCACCATGGGGCCTTGAAGATCATGCAGCAGATTTCTACTAGACTTCCCAAGGGTAAACTCGAGCAAGTGGATACATGAAAAGGTTGTAACTTGGGTAAGTATGCAAAATCTTCCTTTCAAGATCGAGATAGTCGAGCTAGAGCAATCCTGGAGCGAGTTCATATAGATGTGTGTGGACCATTCTCAACAGCCTCCACTGCTAAACAAAGGTACTATGTTATTTTCATTGATGATTTTTCTCGTAGATGCTGGATCTATTTCATGCAGAAGAGGGATCAAACCTTCTCAAGGTTTTGTGAGTTAAAAGCCTTGGTACAGAAAGAATCAGGAAATAAGATAAGGGCCTTGCGAAGCAACAATGGTGGAGAGTATGTCTCTCAAGAGTTTAAGGACTTCTGTGCAACAAAAGAAATTAAACGGGAGCTGACGGCACCCCATAACCCATAGCAGAATGGGGTGGCCGAAAGGAAGAATAGAATGATTGTGGGAGAAACTCAAGTGATGCTACATGACCAAGGCCTACCACTTCATTTGTGGGCTGAGGTATGCAATACAATGATATACTTGCATAATAGAAGCTTGCATCGCATATTGGGGAGGAAGACACCAGAGGAGGCTTTCTCCGAGAAGAGACCAGATGTGAGTCACTTCAGGATCTTTGGCTCATCGGTATTTTTCCATGTGACCAAAGATGCCTGGAAGAAGCTAGAGCCAACATCTGAGTTGGGGATACTTTTGGGGTACACTGATACACCCCACAACTATCGAGTGTTCTTGCCTACCAGTCAGAGGACTGTGGTACGTAAAGATCTAAAGTTCGACAAGTAGAAGGCCGTGAGAGTTTCCCTTGAGAGGGAGCTCAAGTTGCATGCAGAGGAGGAACTTTTGGTTCCTAAGGAAGAGGAGCCTCAGACTGATGCGGAGCAGCCGCATGCAAAGGATCCAGGAGTGGAGACTCCACTCATGCAGAGTCTTCTAGAGATGAGCGGAAACACTTAAGGGAAGCTGACAGATTGTTGATGGGTGCAAGAGAGAATGCGGGACAACCATCTTCTCAGCGTAGACAGAGGAGGTCACCTGAGCAGTACACTGGTTACATGGCCTTGGTTGGGGAATGTATAGAGACTGAACCATCTTCCTTCGAGGAAGTAGTGCAGCAGCTAGTCTGGGTTGATGTTATGGTGGAGGAGTATGACTCCATGGTTTGAAACAGTGTTTGGGATGTTGTTCCAAGATCGGAGAACAAGTCAGTGGTGAGTTCCCGATGGCTTTACAAGGTAAATCAAGCAACTGATGTTAGTGTGGAGAAATATAAGGCAAGGTTTATTACCCGTGGTTTCTCACAGGTTGAGGGGATCAAATATGATGAGACTTTTGCTCCTGTAGCAAGGTACTCATCTATCATATCGATGTTGGCACTATCAGCACAGATGGGTTGGAAGATCCATCAGATGGATGTGAAGACTGCATTCCTCAATGGCAAGATTGAGGAAGTGGTGTACATAGAATAGCCGAAAGGATTTGAGACCTTCAATCGTGAGTCGCATGTGTGTCGACTCAAGAGAGATTTGTATGGGATGAAGCAAGCACCTTGTGCTTGGTACACCAGGATCGACAGTTATTTCACCAGGTTGGGCTTCACAAAGAGTGAAGCAAATGCGAACCTATACCACATCATGGTAGAAGGTAAGCCATTGATCATTGTTTTTTATGTTGATGATCTGATATTGAAAGGTGATGATCAGTTGATCAAGTCTTGCAAGGTGGACCTTGCAAGAGAGTTCGAGATGAAAGACATGGGTCTCATGCACTACTTTCTAGGCATGGAAGTGTGAAAGAAGGATGGGGAAGTGTTTGTGTCTCAAGGAAAGTATGTCAATGAGATACTCAGGAGATTCCACATGGAGAAGTGAAAGCCCATGCAGACTCCTCTAGCAGGTAAATGGAGGAAGGAGGATGCTACTTCAGGTGAGGTAGTAGAGGTTATTGTGTATCAACAGCTTGTGGGTTCATTGATGTATTTAGTGAACACATGACCAAATTTGTGCTTTGCAGTGAACCAACTGAGTCAAGCTATGGTTCAGCCTACCAAGCTATTTTGGAAGGCAGCGAAACATGTGCTGAGATACCTCATATGCACATCTCAGTATGGATTATGGTACAGACGGATAGAGGGAGTGAAGCTTCAAGGCTTCCCAAATACAGATTGGGCAGGGAGTCCATCAGATTGAAAGAGCACTTCAAGAGGAATTTTCAACCTTGGTTCAGTTGTAGTTTCTTGGTACAGCAGGAAATAGAGGTCAGTTGCACATAGCTCAGTAGAGGCTAAATACATGGCTGTCAGTCTGGCTACATGTGAGGCCATTTGGATGAAGAAAATTCTAGTTGGATTGTTTGATCAGAGGATGGATCCAACTGTGATCTATTGTGATAATCAGAGTTGTATCAAACTCTCTGAGAATCTAGTATTTCATGACAGGTCCAAGCACATCAATATCCGGTATCATCATCTTCGAGACTGTGTGGTGAAGAGGATCATGTTGTTGCAGTATGTTTCAACCGAGGAGCAGGCTGCAGATATTTTGACTAAGGCATTGTCAAAATGCAAATTCAAGTTCCACAGAGACAGGATCGAGGTGACAAATAATCCCTTTCTTGTTGAGAGGGAGTGTTGAAAATAGCAACAAAAAATGCTAAAAATAGAAATGCTAAAAATAGAATTGCTATAAATAGCATTTCGGGATACATTCCAATTTCAATTAGTCCCTAAATTAAAATTTGAATTTGAGCTCAACAGTTGTTTGTAAAATAATTAATTAATTCATCTTGAGTTAATTAATTAGAGAAAATCAAACATGAAGTCTATGTGAAGACATGCAATAGTTATCCCTTTGATTGAGGAAGTTATCCCTTAATTAAGGAGAACAGGATGAGTTGTACTTTGAGTTGTAATGAGTTAGCTCAGTTAACTGAGTTAAGTCCAGTTAGATTAGTTCCACCAGTTTGTGGAACTGATTGTGAATTCAGTTAGTCAAAGCATGCATGCATGCAACTAGTGTACTTTAGATAACTGAATATTCTCTCATAAATAACTCATGCATGTCAGTTCAGACAAAGACCCAGTTGAGATCAAAGGATGGGACAGTGTACTATCAGTTACAGGAATATTCCCTTGAGGATATCTCTTGCATGCAGAAGGAATTCTTTCCTTGAGGATTGCGTAGTTATTTCTGAGTTTGGAGAGCAGTGTGTGAGGTAATTACACACTGGTGGTAGCTTGAGGACCCAGGAGAAATTGTGCAAGGAAATAGGAGGCTTGGAGGACTGAAGGAAGGCATATGTGTTATCTATTCTGTCTATGAGTAGCAGTGAGGGATTGTACTGAGAGCTGGATAGCTTGTGATTTAAAGCTTTGTGTAATCTTGAGATATTTCCACTTGTATGATTATACAGATAGCAGGTTTTTAGCTGAGGCTTTCCCGAGAGTATTCTTCTATGTTTCATGTGTGATTAAATCTTCTTCTCTATTATATGTGTTCTAATTGATCTTGCTCAAAATCGATTAAGCTTCTGCAAGTTTGATGGTAGAAGTAGATTAAGTATTTTGCTTTAGTACATTGCATAATCAGTTTAATCTACGGTGAAATTTCTACAGTTAGTTCCAGGAAGATTTCATTACTTGATGGTTTCTCTAGGTACAATCCAATTTTAGTACATCTAGATTATCAAGATAAACTAACTTTCACTATGCCATGAGGGATATTCATGTAAGTAAAATGCCCTTCATATTAATGAATGTAGGGGAAACCTTCCAAACGGCCATGGAAATCAACTTTGCTGATGATAAAGATAGTTTTATTGTTATTTATCTTGATGATATCACTGTGTACTCTAAATTTGATGAAGATCATTTGCAACATTTGAAGATTTTTTTTTTAGAAGTGAAAGAGATATGGTATCTCTTTGAACCCGAAGAAGTCCCTTTTTGGAATGGAAGAAGGTAAGTTTCTTGGAAACATGATTTCAAAAGATGGCATCAAGATTGATCCAAGAAGAATTGAGGCAGTCTAGAAGATTGATACCCCAAGGAATAAAAAGGAGGTGCATTCTTTTCTTGGAAGGATTAATTTTTTGAGGGGGTTCATTCCAAATATTTCTGAAATCATAAGGGCCATGACAAATATGTTAAGAAAGGATAGTGAAATCAAGTGGATTGTTGAAGAAAAGAAGTCATTCAATGAGTTAAAGTTAGCCTTAACCCATGCTCATGTTTTGGCTAGCCTTGATTACACAAAATATTTCATCATTTTCTCCTTTGCCTTGGAGCATGCCATTGCAGCAGTGTTGATGTAGAAAAACTAGCAAGACCGTGAGCAGCCTATAGCATTCTTTGGCAATATTTTAAGGGATGTTGCTCTAAAATATAACATGATGGAGAAGCAAGATTTTTCATTGGTGAAGGCTTTGAAGGATTTCAAGGTTTACATATTCCATTCTCACATAATTTCCTTTGTTCCTAATGTTGTAGTGAAGGAGATTCTTACCAAAACTAAACCAAAAGGAAAAATAGGTAAGTGGATAGATGTCATTTTGGAATATGATGTTTAAATTAAGCCTACTATTTTGATAAATGGTTAGGGATTGGCCAAAATGATGCCTGAGTCAAATCTGCATGCATTGGATATTAATTTCATTGTTGCCCTGTCATAAGACAATGATAAGGAAGTTTCTCAATAGGTTTCACAAAGTTTCTTATCTTCTCCCTGGTGCACTAATATCATCTATATTTTGTCACAACTACAAGCTCCACCTGGATTAAAAAAAACAAAATAAAGGTTTCTTAAGTTGAACGCTGTCAAATTTTGCATTCTAGATTACTCTTTATATTGGAAGGATTCAGGACGTATATTGTTGAAATGTTTGTTGGAAGATGAGGCACATAAGATAATGGAAGAATTCCATAAAGGATATTGTGGAGGGTGTCTTTCCTGGAAGACCACAGCTAATAAATATTCAGGGCTAGTTTCTACTGACTTACAATGTTTGGTGATGTCTACAATAAGGTTCTGGCTGTCATGAATGTCAGATATTTGAAGGGAAAAAAAAACCTTTACCATTACATCTTAAACCCATTTTAGTGGAGGTGTCATTTCAATAGTGGGGGTTAGAATTCATCGAAGAAACTCACCCATCTTCATCATCTCAGCACAATGGATCTTAACAACCACAGATTATTTCACTAAGTGGATAGAAGCGATTCCAACTAGGCAAGCCACAAATTGAGTTATTATTTAATTCTTGGAAGGTAACATTCTTTTGATATTTTGTTGTCCTCAAAAGATTATTACTGATAACATTGTTGTATTTAAATCTAAGAAGCTAATTGATTTTTGCAATAGATATAACATATTACTTGGTCACTATACTGCCTATTACCCACAGGGTAATGGTTTGGTTGAGTCCTCTAATAAGAGCCTAGTGAATATCTTAAATAATTTGTTGTACGAGAACAAGAAGACTTGGCATAAGAAGTTAATCAATGGATTATGGATTGATAGGGTAAGTACCAAGAAATAAATTGGGATTGCCCCCTTTCAATTGGTTTATGGATTTGATGTTGTTTTTCTTACTTCCCTAGGGATCCTAGTAATGAAATTATTGCAGGAAGAAGAGGTAGAACCTAACGATAAGCAGAGGAGGATTAATCAGATGATACATTTGCAACAGACTAGAGAGGAGGTCTATAACAACATTGAGTTGATCCAAGACAATATCAAGAAGATTCATGATAAAAGGATAAAGGAGGATGATTTTCATATTGATGATCTTGTATCAAAATGGGATGCTAGAAATGAAGAGAAAGGTAAGCATGGAAAAATTGAGGATGTTTGGAAGGGACCTTTTAAAATTTCAGCTTTCCATGGAAACAATGCCTATTTGTTGAAAGACTTTACAGGGGAACTACTTGGTGGAGGGCATGTTAATGGCAGGCTTATCAAGCACTATTTTATTTGAATTCAGTTGGTTTGGACACATCATTGCACATACAATTTTTATTTTCAGTACTATAGGTGTGGGTGGTTGCCATTGGAATTTGAAGCTCGAAGTGAAGGCCCTACGGTTTTGATGAGTTGCTACCATATGTAATAAAAAGTCATAGTTAGTCGAGCCAGTTTTAAGTCAGTTTGGAATTAAGCCAAAAACTTAATAAGCCCAATGGTTAGGCACTTGGTCTACGATGTTCTTGGAACCTCACAGGGAGGATTCCATCCCCATTGGATCCAATGTTAGTATCCTATAGTCATAGTAGTCAAAAATAAATTTTGTCTTTCGAACTTTGTCAAAAGCATAAAGTATGGCTATGATCTTGTTGTAGTGGCTACAACCATCATCCAAAATTTTTCCTTTGCTTTTTTTTGGAGCCTCCCTCCTCAAAATCTTAGCAGCATGTCTTGTAGTGCTTAGGTACTTGTGTTTTCATTTGAAGTTATATTTTGTTTGCAGCTTGTGTTCACTAACTTGTTTTGTTGACCAACAACAAGTTGACTTTGCGACTTGGTTCACATCTGGTTCTTGCGTTGTCTTGGAAAATTGCACCATCCTATAGGGAAACCAACCTTGCTCTCAGGAATTGTGCAGTGCAGCCTGACAATTAGCCCTGCTCTCTAGAAATGTGTAAAGTAGTCTGGTAGACAACCTTTCTCAGATAAATTACGCAGAACATCCCAACATTGGGCTTTGGCGCAAGAATTGCGCAAATCTAGCTAACAGTTTGTCTTTAGCTAGGAAATTGCACAAAGCATGAGAGGCAGTGGGAGCCACTTAGCCCAGGAATTGCGCAGAATCATTCTTCATGTTGTTGTTTGATGCATGTGTCTTCAAGTTGCTCGGTTCCCTCTACAACTGCACAATATTCCCATGCATGCATGACAGTATTTCCTAAAAAAAAAAAGCACAAAGCATCCCTAAAAAATAGGGATCTATTTTTTAGCACCAGGAGTTACATGCAAGTTGATTTTAGAAACTTCTCGCCAAGTGTCGCATTTCCTAGATTTTTGGCATGCGCGTCATAAACCCTAAATCTACCAAATCTATTTAATAGACACCCCAGAGCTCATTCTACACATTCGATCTTGGACCTCTGGCATTCCCAAGGCATCTAGGAACCTTCGGCACAATCAATGTAGCTTTTTTGGGTAAGTTTTGCTTTTCAAGTTTTTTGTTGTTTTTTTTGTTGCTTTTATTTCCTTGCCTTGTGTGAGTGTTGTTTTTCATGTTTTATTAAACGACCGATGGCGTTTTATTCTGTTTTAACTTGTAGAAGTGTTGTTTAAAGTTTTGCATTGTCTTTCTTAAGCATCACATGCATAACATTGTTCTTTCACTAATGGTCGTTGTTGTGGTGACCCTCTCCACCAACTTCCTTGTTCATCTATTTTTCTGATTCCTGCATTGATTTTGATTGCATGCATGATCATTCACTCTTGTCTGCACCATCCTTTTCTTATGCTTTCGGATCTACTCATTTTCAAGTTGCCCATGGACAGATATGGTATGCCTTAGCTCAAATCTTATGTTCCTCAGGCATCCTCTACGCATTCCTAAACTCGAGGCTCTGCCTTGGCTCCTGGAATTGCGCAAAGGCTAACTGTCACTAGCCTCAAGTTGTGCTCTGCGTAGTTTTGGGAGTCAGTGCCTAGTCTTTCCCACTGGAATTGTGAAAAGTGCAATCTAAGCCAGTAGTCAAGTCAAACTAAATTGCACATTGCTCAGTTCCATTCCACACTCAACCCAGTTGGACTGCGCTCTGCAAAGTTCCATTTAGCAACAGGTCTCAGTGGCAGCTGAGACTTCATAATGCGTAGTTCCAACTGATAGTTTCCCAGCCTTGAGAATCACTATTGTGCAATCATGCCCAACAATCACTAGCTTTGTTGCATGGTAAATCCTTGAAGTGCATTGTGTTTTTAAACTGACATTTTCTTTTCGTGAGTGTCTGCTCTATCTCCAAGTACATCAATTATTGAGCAATCTCTCAACATTACAGGAATCATGGTTTCTAAGAGAGTTGGATAAAAGGGCACTGTAGAGAGCAGCATTGGAGATGTGTTTGAACATGTTCCAATCAACTTTCCCATCTATGCAGACATGCAGTTGTTTATAGAGAAGGACATGAAGATCACATGGAAAGAAATAAAGGACATATTTGTAGGCAGTTTCAAGGAAGATCTGGAAGATCGACAAGTCTATGTCAACATTCACAAGTCAGGCTTGTATAGGGTTGCATGCAGATAACCTACCTTCTCATGCACAGATATATTCACTGGGTTGTCTCACATACCAATCTCGAGATGATGACAATGAGTAGCACTAGTGGAACACAACTTGCCACCTTCAGGATGGAAAACTACCATCACATGTATCACTTTCCGCAGTCGGTGAACTACATGGATGCACTATTCTTCACTCCCAACAACAATGTGAACTCAAGAGATATCTTGAAGCGTTGGGTGAAAGAGACATTGAATTTCAAGATGACACCTAACAAGGTCTACAAGACGAAGTCACTCAGGAAGGCTTACCAACCGTTGCTCATCTTTGCATGTCGCTTGTATGGCCAAGAGAGCATGGAGACTTTCCTACAGAGTTGTGCTATTATGTTGGATCAGTTGGAAAATGAACAAAGGTCTTTCAACTAGTTGGAAATTCTAGATCTTCAACTAAAAGTGCATGTGTCAAATTCCTGAAATCTACCTAAGGATGGATAAGCAATATTTTATATGTCCATGTACCTGCTTGATGCAATTTGTTCCCAATAGAAGTTCCCTAGCATGGGTTGGACATGGACACCATCAGAGGAAGTTGTGAATGTTTCTTTCAAGTTGCTCTCTGAGTACAACTACTGAGGAGTCATGACGAGGTTGTCTAACCACTTCATCACCCCACTGTATAGGACGATATTTGAACAAGACCCACCTTGCATGTCCCAAGAAGCAATGCAAGCATTGCTTAACATTGCAGATTGGTATGCCTCACATGGTGGCACCCTCATTAGGATTTTTGGCATAGAGAAGCCTTCACGTGAGTTATCGAGGTTTGCCATGGACAATTTGTTCATGCAAGAGGCTGCATATCACATCTCCATAGGGTTGTCAGTAGGACTGCACAGAAAGAAGAAGGCACCATGGCATGTTCTTTTTTTGCGGGTTGGGTTGTATGAGATCTAGAGCTTGAAGGATGCAGATGCCGAGACCAAGGACTTGAAGAAGTTTGAATTCAGCACCAAGAGTTATAATCTATATGACCCCAACCGCATATGTGAGAACCACTGTGCGAAGATGTACAACCCATGTATCCACGGGGCATGTCATTTTCCTTAGGAAGATCCTTAAAGGTATTGCTACAACTCCTCTAGGCTAAATGAAATAGTCAGCATGGTTGTAGAATGGAAAGTAGCATTGCAGGCAACAACACCATAGGAAGCAACAACAACAACAACAGTGAACAGCAAATCAGTGATGGGCATCTAAATTAGACATAAATTAAGGCCCGTGCCTCTAATTTAAAAAATAAATTAAGGCCTATGACCATCCTTCAACACATTAAACCTCTCTTTTTGCATTAGATAATTTATTTTTAACTTTAATATATTCATTAGGAAGGTTTATGAATAATTGAATATTTATGCCTAATATTATTTATTTTTTGTGGAATATTATGAGAATATTGGGCAGATTATGAAGAGTTGGAAGAGGAGATAATTTAGGGACTTGTTCCCTACTACTAGAGGATCAATAATAAATAATAAGTCAACAAGATATTATGGAATTATGGCACAAACTATGGAACTCCAATGATTGAGAAAATCTAGGAATGCGTTCCACTAATCAAGGGAGCAGATCCACCAATCAAGGGAGAAGATCCACTAATCAAGGGATTTCGGTGGGGAAAGATTCCTCCATCCATGGAGAATGATTCTTAATCATTTTGTATAAGTACCAAGTCGAATTTGCCTCTAGGGAATGATTGAGAAAATCTAGGAATGTGTTCCCTGCCATTTAATGCAAATTCCTAGTATTGGGGGCTAAATCCACTAATCAAGGGATTTTGGTGGGGAAAGCTTCTTCCATTCATGGGGAATGATTCATAATCATTTTGTGTAAATACCAAGTCGATTTTTCCTCTAGGGGGAGATTTTCATTAGTGTTATTGTGGAGAGAGCTTGTATTTTTGCAGCTCCATTGTATTTTCTTGCAGGGATGTAATTCTATTGATGAAAATAATGAAGATTGGTGTCATGTTCAGCTTCTAAACCTTGTTATCCTTCATAGGTCTTTGATTTTCCTTGGGATTGGCCATCCTAGGAACCTTAGAGCCATTTTGTATGATTTTCTTTCCTTCTTTTCATTGTTTATTCACATGCATCTCTAGTTTTTATTTCTTTCTACTTCTGCATTTAGTATTAATGGTTTCTTGTTGTAGGATTGAGTTAAATGGTTAATGAAAGTTATCTTTTAGGATCACAAGCATTATTTCATCCTTGAAAAATCTTTGGAAGTTCATAGTAAGCATTAAGTTGCTTGGATTAGTCTTCTTATTTCCAAATCTAGATTGTTGGACCTACTTTTTAGCAAAGAACAATAAATTTCTACTATTTTTTAGAGCATGCTAATGAGTTTCAATCAAATTGATTCCACTCACA
This sequence comes from Pinus taeda, assembly GCA_000404065.3. Lineage (NCBI taxonomy): Eukaryota > Viridiplantae > Streptophyta > Pinopsida > Pinales > Pinaceae > Pinus > Pinus taeda. The sequence goes on along the minus strand of APFE030949569.1, from coordinate 174,879 downwards.
TTAGATCACAAGAAAAAATTGGTTTATAACAAAAATTACTCCATTTAATTTTCACTTGATTTGGTTAGGCATTTTTTAGATTTACTAGCTCACTAGTTCTCAAATTTCTAGATTTTCGACTAGTAATGTTTTTTTTTTTTTTTTTTCATGGGTTAAATTAGGTATTTTTGAGTGATTACAATTGCAATAAGGACATAAGACTTCCTATTAATAAAAAAAAATTGTCCCATCCAATTTGGATTTGATTTTCTTGGTCATTAAACCCTCGCCAATTTCATCATTTCACAAGGAAACTTCTCCAAGCTTTTTGAGCAAATCCATCCATCTCCCAACTTTGGTTTTGAATTCTGAGTGTTCCTCGGAATTTTCCCACTCCATTCCACCCATAAAACACCTTTCGTAGGACTCCCATCACCTTGAACACCTCACATTTTGCTCTCGGTTGTATCTTGTAGGTTCACTGTAATTCTTATAGGATCATCTTGTAGGTTTCTTGTACATCCTGTAGGTTTTCCTAAAATGGCCTGTTTAAGGCCGAATTGATGGAAAACCTCTAGGAAGTCACCAAAAGGCCCCCAAGGGTCTCCCACACCATCCAACCATCTCCTAACCCTTCCATCCATCCTTCAACATCCTTAATTCACTTGCCACATCACCAAAAGAAATTAGTTTGCATACTTGATTTTGCATGGAAAGACAAAAAGACAAAAACAGATTTATTTCAGTCCCTCTACTTGCACATTAGTGATGTTTGATGCTTCTTACTTCCATGCTTAGATAGTAGCATTTGGTTCATGATAATTTAGCATTATTTCAAAGCATAGTTTCTTGGTAGTTAATTGAGAAATGGTGTGATTTAGCATTGAATTTTCGTCTCTTTCCTTGTACTTTCTTTCTTGTAATAGGTTAAGGCTCCATTTCAAACATTTCATTCTCTACAATTAGTTTAGGATTTGACTTCAGTACATGCACTCCATTACATCATGATAGGAAAGGAATGACACATTGTATGCCGCACATATAGTACGACACCTCTTAATTTTGTACGAACCCCGAGTTGATAGTTAAAATCAGTAACCTTAGGAGTTGCAGCATTCTTATTGCAATATCGAGGCTCATCACTTTTTGGCGCTATTGTCAGGGATGTGTCAAAGTACGCATTGTTTTATTCCCTAGTTGATTCATTTCCTTTTCATTTTTGCAAAAAAAAAAAAAAAAAAAAAAAAAATCATTAGGCATATTTAATTTCAAAAGTAAAAAAATTGCATTGCATTATAGTTTTCATTCAATCATAAAAACAAAAACAAAATTCTCCAACACCAACCCAGCCCCCCATTTCATTACATGGTGCAGTAAGAGCCATATCACCATTCACTTTTGTAGGTAGAAGAAGAAGATGGCAAACAATGTAGAAGAAATTGATGGTGATGATGACAATGAGGAACATCCTATCGGATTTCCCATTCAAGATATTGATGGAAGTGTGCACATGAAGAACATCCCTCCATATTTTCTTCCAAAATTTCATGGTCTAAGGTCAGAGGATCTAGAAACCTTTATCTTTGAATTTGAGATTATTTGTAGATCTTATGTTTACTTATTAAAAACCCAAAAACTGAGATGTTTCTGGAAACATTGAAGGATAGAGCGCTTAAATGGTTCATGAGATTAGGGACTAATTCAATAAGATCATGGAATGATATGCAAAAGATATTTCTAGACAAATATAAAGATCATGATCTTAAAGAAGAAACATTTAGAATGAATCAAAGAGAAAATGAGAGTCTTGAGGATCTAATAAAGAGGTTCATGTATAATGTTAAGGGGAAAAAACTACATCATTTAGGATCTGACACACTAAAAACCCTCATACTTAGAACAATTAGGGATGAGTAGATTGATATCCTTAAGCTCATGAGTAGAGGTGATGTATATCAATTATCATTTGAGGAAATTTTTGAAACATGCAAACACATATCAAAAGGAAAAGCAAGAGTAGGTAAATCAACATCAAGATCGGTAAATCAAGCTAAACTTGCAAATTTGTTTGATGATTTTAAAACAAAAATTCTTAGCCATCTAACAAAACAGGTAGAAATGTTAAGAATGAAAGATGAAGGAAAAGAAAATGTTTATTTTTGTGTTGCAGAATCACATGATGTTAAACATTGTCCATCATTACCAAGGTTGAAGGAAGTTTACCCAGAGGACAATGGAGAAATTCAATCACCAATGCAGTTATGTTATGTAGATCCAAGACGACCATGGCAACCTATTCAACCTAGAATGAAGCAAGAGCCCAATTCACAATTTCAAGGTTATGCATATCCACCTCAAAGTAATTGGAATGCTCCCTTTCCTTGACAACATTGGCCATCTCAACCCCAAAACCAATCTTGGAAACAAGGTTGGCAAGGAAATTATGGGAGCCATCCATAATATCCTCAATATTTTCCTCAATATCCTCCATACCCAACTCCATGTTATTCTTACCATTCACCTCCACCACAACCAAAACCCCATCCACATCCATCTCAAATATACATTCTCTCTCAACTACCTATACCACCATTTCCAAACCCACACATTGAAGTAGCTCAACCCACTTACAATGTTGAGGTACAGAACTTCCAAACATCTCCTCTAGAGCTCAATGGTATTCACCATAGCTCAGGAAAAGTATTGCAAAAAAGAGACTATCTCGATATCAATGAAGGACTAAATCCAGAAGAAGAAAATTCGAAAGAGAAGATCAAAGAATCATGGTTTGCACTTGATGAAGAGAAAACATCAAAATCAAAGATCGAAAGAGCTCCCTCATGCTTACCATCAAATCCTCCATGTATTCAAGAGAACAATCAGCAAAAAGAGGAAGATTTGAATGTCATGGTAGAAGAAGACATGAAGAATGATCCAGATCAGCAAAAGGACCAAGGACATCACAATTATATTGAAATACGGTTCTAGACAGTCACTAAGTTGCAACATCACTCTCTTCCTCAACTATCCTTGATCCTTTCAAAGTCAAATCATTTGGTCTCTGAAATCCAAGTACATGTCAAAGCATACATTCCAAGCCTCTACATCATTTTCTCTATCATCTTGATGTGCACATGGCTCCATTGGAAGTATTCTTATACTTGAAAATGATTTTGTTTTTCAAGTAGGGTAGGGTAGAAGAATGAAAAAAAAACAAAATGAAAAATAAGAGGAAAAATTAAAAATCTAAGGTGAAAACCTCCTTGGAGGTGCCTCAGATTGGTTCATTGATTAAAAACCTCCATGAGGCATTCAATGGCTTGGGAAAAAAAAAAAAGAGAAAAAAAAAATGTAAGAAAATCCTAGGTGAAAACCTCCTTTGAGGCACCTAGGTAGATCTACTAGTTGAAAACCTCATTGAGGTGGCTAGTAGGCCTAGAAGAAAAAAAAAGAGAAAAAAAAATAAATGAATCATTGCTCCATGCATGCATGTACTCTCCAACATCTGCAAACAACAAGAACAAGTTGGTACCAAAAGGGAAATTGGTCAAGCCTAGTCAAAAGAAGTCATTTTGACTTTCTTCTCCTTTGCCCAAATTCTCCAACAAGGCCAAGATCATGCCAATCCATCACCCTCGTCTATTTTTACCATCCACCCATCATTCTCAAGCTTCTACCACTCAGTTTCCTTGTTGTCCTAAAAAACTACAGGATGCTCTGTTTTAGTACAGGATAGCATAAATTTGTTTTTGCCATAAATTAAAAAACATGCATCCATTTGGGAAGTTGTTTCAGGAGGAGATTCATATGGATGATGGTAACATGCTCAAGCAATTTCAGAAAATTATAGTGCACGTTTTCCAAGAAATCAGCCTCCATTACCTTCAACCATTTTTGCATTTTCTCGATATTTGTGCATCCATTTAAAAAGTTGTTTCATGGGGAGATGCATATGGATGATGATAACATTCCCAAGTCGAAATCCTTGCATCCATTGATCAAAATTTTTCTACGGGGAGGTGCATAATGATGATGGAAACATGATCAAAAAGTTTCAGCTCAATCCAGTTTACCGTTTGGGAGATATGGACAAAACAAGTCGATGTCCTGTAAACCTACAGGATACAGAATAGCACCTACAATATTGGCAGTGAGCAGTTTTAAAGGAGATCCAGAGGTCAAAGAAACTCCTCCAGAGCTTAGCAGCAGCATCAGTATCATCAACGTCACCATCCAAAACTTTCACATCAACATCAACTCAGCAGCAGCATGCATGTCTCTCCAACAACCATCAAGTGGGTACAGGTATGAAATATTATTGACCTCTTCTCTTGAGCATATTATAGTTAGAAATTTGGTTTCAATGCATGAGAGATGAGGTTTTATAAGCTAAGGATGGGTCAGCAGTCTCATTCGTCTTCAACTAGTTGATTGCAGCTCACTCATTCACTCATGCAATGTTGAAAAGTCAAATTATGAAGGGTGATGATTCCAAGGAATGAGGACATCAATTAAAAGAAAAAAAAATTGCAAAGGCCAAGGTCATCACAACACTCCAAGCCCTCCATCCACTTCATATTCACTATCTATTTATCATTCATCCATCCCATTTCATTCTTGAAAAAAAAAACAAAGAGAGCATCCTCTCCATTTTCATGAAATTTCCATTTGCAAGTCAGCAAGAAGGATGGTCAAAGAGTAAAGGAGGATCACAAAGAGACCTCTGTCACTCAAATTTTTATTTTATCACTCATTACCATTCATTCCTCAACCATTTCTGTCATTTTTCCACTCCTTTACTTCAGTTCACAAAGGGACTGTGTTTTCTACAGGATGATCCTGTAGGAATGGCAGTGAACCAAAAATCCTACAAGAGGCATTCCTATGGCGAATAAATGACTTGTTATGCCAATAATGGTGTGGAAGGCCTTGCCAAACAAAAGCAAAAATATTCAAGAACCCATCTTGAATAAGAACAAGAAAGCAAACTAATAGTCTCAAGAAACAATGGTTTTTCTTTGAACAAATATGTTTTTGATCATGTCCTTGCAGAGCTTACAACCAAGATTTTTAATGCACAAGAGAGAGGCTACCAAGGCTATGGATCGGGCACAATGAGGTCACTAAGTTGCTTAGAGTATGAGCAATACTTTCAGCAGGGGGTATGATGGGCCTCTAAATTATACATAAATTAAGGCCCATGCCTCTAATTTAAAACATAAATTAAGGCCTATGACCATCCTTCAGCATATTAAACCTCTCTTTTTGCATTAGATAATTTATTTTTAACTTTAATATATTCATTAGGAAGGTTATGAATAATTGAAATATTTGTGCCTAATATTATTTATTTTTTGTGTGGATATTTATGAGAATATTGGGCAGATTATGAAGAGTTGGAGGAGGAGATAATTTAGGGACTTGTTCCCTACTACTGGAGGATCAATAATAAATAATAAGTCAAAAAGATATTATGGAATTATGGCACAAATTGTGGAACTCCAATGATTGAGAAAATCTAGGAATGTGTTCCACTAATCAACGAAGCAGATCCACCAATCAAGGGAGCAGATCCACTAATCAAGGGATTTCGGTGGGGAAAGCTTCCTCCATCCATGCGGAATGATCCTTAATAATTTTGAATAAGTACCAAGTCGAATTTGCCTCTAGGGAATGATTGAGAAAATCTAGGAATGTGTTCCCTGCCATTTAATGCAAATTCCTAGTATTGGGGACTAGATCCACTAATCAAGGGATTTTGATGGGGAAAGCTTCCTTCATTCATGGGGAATCATTCCTAATCATTTTTTATAAGTACCAAGTTTAATTCTCCTCTAGGGGGAGATTTTCATCAGTGTTATTGTGGAGAGAGCTTGTATTTTTGCAGCTCCATTGTATTTTCTTGCAGGGATGTAATTCTATTGATGAAAATAATGAAGATTGGTGTCATGTTTAGCTTCTAAATCTTGTTTTCCTCCATAAGTCTCTATGTTTCCTTGGGCTTGGCTACCCAGGAACCTCACAGCCCTTTTGGTATCATTTTCTTTCCTTCTTTTTATTGCTTATTCACATGCACCTTTTGTTTTTCTTTCTTTCTACTTATGCACTTAGTATTAATGATTTTTGTTGTAGGATTGAGTTAAATGGTTAATGAAAGTTATTTTGAAGGATCACAAGCATTATTTCATCCTTGAAAAATCTTTGGAAGTTCATAGTAATCATTGAGCTGCTTGGATTAGTTTTCTTATTCCCACGTCTAGATTGTTGGACCTCCTTTTTACCAAAGAACAATAAATTTTTGCTATTTTTTAGAGCATGCTAATGAGCTTCAATCGAATTGATTCCACTTGCATTAGATCAAAAAACATTCTATTTCATAATAAAAATTACCCCATTACATTTGCAATTGATTTGGTTAGGTGTTTTTTAGATTTACTAGCTCACTAGTTCTCAAATTTCTATATTTTCAACTAGCAATGGTTTTTTTTTTTGCATGGGTTAACATAGGTATTTTTGAGTGATTCCAATTACAATAGGGACCTAAGACATCATATTTAATAGAAAAATTTGTCCCATCCAATTTGGATTTGATTTGCTTGGTCATTAAATCCTTGCCAATTTCATCGTTTCACAAGGAAAATTCTCCAAGCTTTTTGAACAAATCCATCCATCTCCCAACTTTGGTTTTGAGTTCTAAGTGATCCTAAGAATTTTCCCACTCCATTCCACCCATCACACACCTTTCCTAGGACTCCCATCACCTCCAACATCTCACATTTTTCTCTCGGTTGTATCCTGTAGCTTCACTGTAATTCCTACAGGATCATCCTGTAGGTTTCTAGTACATCCTGTAGGTTTTTCTGAAATGGCCTATTTAAGGCCGAATTGATGGAAAACCTCTAGGAAGTCACCAAAAGCCCACCAAGGGTTTCCCACACCATCCAACCATATCCTAACCCTTCCATCCATCCTCCAACATCCTTAATTCACGTGCCACATCACCAAAAGAAATTAGTTTACACACTGGATTTTGCATGAAAAGACAAAAAGACAAAAACATATTTATCTCAGTCCCTTTACTTGCAAATTAGTGATGTTTGATGCTTCTTACTTCCATGATAAGATAGTAGCATTTGGTTCATGATAATTTAGCATTATTGCAAAGCCAGACATATATTGCCAACATCTCTTAAGTTTGTAAAAACCACGGGTTGATAATTAAAGTCAGTGGCCTTGGGAGTTGCAGCATTCTTGTTGCAATAATGAGGCTCATCACTTTTTGGCGCCATTGTCGGAGAAGTGTCAAAGTATGCAGTTTTCTTCCCTAGTTGATTAATTTCTTTTTATTTTTGCAAAAACAAAAAACAAAAATCATTAGGCATATTTAATTTCAAAAGTAGAAAATTGCATTACATTATAGTTTTCATTCAATCATAAAAACAAAAACAAAATTCTGCAACACCAACCCAGCCCCCAATTTGATCACATGGTGCAGTAAGAGCCATATCACCATTCACTTTTGCAGGTAGAAGAAGAAGATGACGAACAATGTAAAATAAATTGATAGCGATGATGACAATAACAAAGATCCTATCAGATTTCCCATTCAAGATACTGATGGAAGTGTGCACATGAAGAACATCCCTCCATCTTTTCTTCCAAAATTTCATGGTCTAAGGTCAGAGTATCTAGAAACCTTTCTCTTTGAATTTGAGATTGTTTGTATATCTTATGGTTACTTATTAAAAACTCAAAAACTGAGATTGTTTCCAGCAACATTGAAGGATAGAGCTATTAAATGGTTCATGAGTTTAGGGACTAATTCAATAAGATCATGGAATGATATGCAAAAGATATTTCTAGACAAATATAAAGATCATTATCTTAAAGAAGAAATATTTAGAATGAATAAAAGAGGAGATGAGAGTCTTTAGGACCTAATAGAGAGATTCATGTATAATGTTAAGAGGGCAAAACTACATCATTTAGGATTCAACACGCTAAAAACCCTCTTACTTAGAACAATTAGGGATGAGTGGATTGATCTCCTTAATCTCATGAGTAGAAGTGATGTATATCGATTATAATTTGAGGAAATTTGTGAAACATGCAAACACATATCAAGAGGAAAAGCAAGAGTAGGTAAATAAGCATCAAGATCAGTAAGTCAAGCTAAACTTGCAAATTTGTTTGATGATTTTAAAACAGAAATTCTTAGCCATCTAACAAAACAAGTAGAAATGTTAAGAATTCAAGATGAAGGAAAAGAAAATGTTGATATATGTAGTGCAGAATCACATGATGTTAAACATTGTCCATCATTACCAAGGTTGAACGAAGTTTACCAAAAGGACAATGGAGAAAGTCAATCACCAATGCAACTATGTTATGTAGCCCCAAGAGGACCATGGCATCCTATTCAACCTAGTAGGATGCAAGAGCCTAATTCACAATTTCAAGGTTATGCATATCCACCTCAAGTAATTGGAACACACCCTTTCCTTGGCAACATTGGCCATCTCAACCCCAAAACCAATCTTGGAAACAAGGTTGGCAAGGAACTTATGGGAGCCATCCACAATGTCCTCAATATTTTCCTCAATATCTTCCATACCCAACTCCATGTTATCCTTACCATTCACCTCCACCACAACCACAACCCCATCCACATCCATCTAAAATATACACTCCCTCTCAACTACCTGTACCACCATTGTCAAACCCACACGTTGAAGTAGCTCAGCGCACTTACAATGTTGATGTACAAAACATTCAAGCATCTCCTCTTGAGCTCAATGGTATTCACCATAGCTTAGGAAAAGTATTGCAAAAAAGAGATTATCTTGATATCAATGAAGGACTACATCCAAAAGAAAAATATTTGAAGGAGAAGATCAAAGAATCATGGGTTGCACTTGATGAAGAGAAAACATCAAAATCAGAGATCGAGAGAGTTCCCTCATGCTTACCATCAAATCCTCCATGTATTTAAGAGATCAATCAGCAAAAAGAGGAATATTTGAAGGTTATGGTAGAAGAAGACATGAAGAATGATCCAGATCAGCAAAAGGACCAAGGACATCACAACTATATTGAAATACGGTTCCAGACAGTCACTAAGTTGCATCATCACTCTCTTCCTCAACTATGCTTGATCTTTTCAAATTCAAATCATTTGGTCTCTAAAATCCAGGTACATGTCAAAGCATACATTTCAAGCCTCCACATCATTTTTTCTGTCATCTTGATGTGCACATGGCTCCATTGGAAGTATTCTTATACTTGAAAGTGATTTTGCTTTTCAAGTAGGGTACGGTAGAAGGAAAAAAAACAAAAACAAAATGAAAAATAAAAGGAAAAAATAAAAATATAAGGTGAAAACCTCCTTGGAGGTGCCTCAGATTGGCTCATTGATTAAAAGCCTCCATGAAGCGGTCAATAGGTTGGAAAAAAGAAGAAGATCCTAGGTGAAAACCTCCTTTGAGGTGCCTAAGTAGACCTACTAGTTGAAAACCTCATTGAGGCGGCTAGTAGTCCTAAAAAAAAAAAAAAGAGAAAAAAATAAAAGAATCATTGCTCCATGCATGCATGTACTCTCCAACATCTGCAAGTAACAAGAACAAATTGGTACCAAAAGGAATATTGGTCAATCCTAGTCAAAAGAAGTCAAATTTTGACTTTCTTCTCCTTTGCTCAAATTCTCCAACAAGGCCAAGGTCATGCCAATCCATTACCCTCATCTATTTTCACCATCCACCCGTCATTCTCAAACTTATACCACTCATTTTCCTTCTTGTCCTAAAAAACTACAGGATGTTTTGTTTTACAACAGGATACAAAAATACATAGAGAAGAAATTTGTTTTTTTCATAACTTAAAAACCATGAATCCATTTGGCAAGCTATTTCAAGAGGAAATGCATATGGATGATGGTAACATGCTCAAGATATTTCAGCAAATTCTAGTGCACAGTTTCCAAGAAATCAGTCTCCATCACCTTCAGCCATTTTTGCATTTTCTCGATATCTGTGCATCCATTTAAAAATTTGTTTCACAGGGAGATGGATATGGATGATGGTAACATGCCCAAGCAATTTCAACAAATTCCAGTGCACGGTTTCCAAGAAATCGACCTCCATCATCTTTAGCCATTTTTAGTTTTTCTCAAGATTCGTGCATCCAATGACCAAATATTTTCTATGGGGAGGTGCATAATGATGATGGAAACATGATCAAAAAGTTTCAGCTCAATCGAGTCTAGTATTTGGGAGATATCGACAAAATAAGTCGTTGTCCTGTAAACCTACAGGATACATAACAACACCTACAAGATTGGCAGTGAGCAGTTTTAAAGGAAATCCAGAGGTCAAAGAAGCTCCTCCAAAGCTTAGTAGCAGCATTAGCATCATCATCCAAAACCTGAACGTCAACATCAACTCAGCAGCAACATGCATGTCTCTCCAACAACCATCAGGTGTGTACAGGTATTTAATATTACTGACCTCTTCTCTTGAGCATATTATAGTTAGAAATTTGGTTTCAATGCATGAGAGATGAGGTTTTATAATCTAAGAATGGGTCAACAATCTCAGCCGTCTTCAACTAGTTGATTGCAACTCACTCCTTCACTCATGCTATGTTGAAAAGTTAAATTATGAAGGGTGTTGATTTCAAAGAATGAGGACAGCAGTTAAAAGAATAAATTTTTGCAAAGGCCAAAGTCACCACAGCAGTCCAAGCCCTCCATCCACTTCGTATTCACTATCTATTCATCATTCATCTATCCCATTTCATTCTTGAAAAAAAAAAAACAAAGAGAGCATCCTCTCCATTTTCATGAAATTTCCATTTGCAAGTCAGCAAGAAGGACAACCAAACAGCAAAGGAGGATTACAAAGAGACTCCTATCACTCACATTTTTATTTTACCACTCATTACCATTCATTCCTCCACCATTTCTATCATTTTTTCCACTCCTTTACTTCAATTCACAAAGGAACTGTGTTTTCTAGAAGATGATCCTGTAGGAATGACAGTGACCCAGAAATCCTAAAGGAGGCATTCCTAAGGCAAATAAATGACTTGCTATGCCAATAAGGGTGTGGAAGACCTTGCCAAACTAAAAAAAATATTCAATAACTCATCTTGAATAAGAGCAAGAAAGCAAGCTAATGGTTTTTCTTTGAACAAATATGTTTCTGGGCTTGTCCTTGCAGAGCTTACAGCCAAGATTCTTAATGCACAAGAGAGAGGCCATCAAGGCCATGGATGAGGCACAATGAAGTCACTAAGTTGCTAGAGGATAAGCAACACTTTTAGCAAGGGGTATGATGGGCCTCTAAATTAGACATAAATTAAGGCCCATGCCTCTAATTTAAAACATAAATTAAGGCATATGACCATCCTTCAACACATTAAACCTCTCTTTTTGCATTAGATAATTTATTTTTAACTTTAATATATTCATTAGGAAGGTTATGAATAATTGAATATTTGTGCCTAATATTATTTATTTTTTGTGGAATATATGAGAATATTGGGCAGATTATGAAGAGTTGGGAGGAGGAGATAATTTAGGGACTTGTTCCCTACTACTGGAGGGTCAATAATAAATAATAAGTCAACAAGATATTATGGAATTATGGCACAAATTGTGGAACTCCAATGATTGAGAAAATCTAGGAATGTGTTCCATTAATCAAGGAAGCAAATCCACCAATCAAGGGAGAAGATCCACTAATCAAGGGATTTCAGTGGGGAAAGCTTCCTCCATTAGGGAATGATTCATAATAATTTTTTATAAGTACCAAGTCGAATTTACCTCAAGGGAATGATTGATAAAATCTAGGAATGTGTTCCCTGCCATTTAATGCAAATTCCTAGTATTGGGGACTATATCCACTAATCTTCCTCCATTCATGGGGAATGATTCCTAATCATTTTTTGTAAGCACCAAGTCGAATTTTCCTCTAGGGGGGGATTTTCATTAGTGTTATTGTGGAGAAAGCTTGTATTTTTGCAGCTCCATTGTATTTTCTTGCAGGGATGTAATTCTATTATGAAAATAATGAAGATTGGTGTCATGTTCAACATTTAAATCTTATGCTCCTCCATAGGTCTTTGAGATTCCTTGGGTTTGGCCATCCCAGGAACCTCAGAGCCTTTTGTATCATTTTCTTTCCTTCTTTTCATTGTTTACTCACATGCATCTCTAGTTTTTATTTCTTTCTACTTCTACATTTAGTATTAATGATTTCTTGTTGTAGGATTGAGTTAAATTTTAAATGAAAGTTATTTTGCAGGATCACAAGCATTATTTCATCCTTGAAAAAGCTTTGGAATTTCATAGTAATCGTTGAGCTACTTGGATTAGTCTTCTTATTCCTAAATCTAGATTGCTAGACCTCCTTTTTACCAAAGAACAGTAAATTTCTGCAATTTTTTAGAGCATGCTAACGAGCTTCAATAGAATTGATTCCACTTGAATTAGATCACAAAAACATCTAGTTCATAACAAAAATTACCACATTTCATTTTCACTTTATTTGGTTAGGCATTTTTTAGATTTACTGGCCCACTAGTTCTCAAATTTCTAGGTTTTTGACTAGTGATGTTTTTTTATTTTTATTTTGCATGGATTAACATAGGTCTTTTTGAGTGATTCAAATTGAAATAAGGACCTAAGACATCCTAGTTAATAACAAAAATTTTCCCATCCAATTTGGATTTGATTTGCCTGGTCATTAGACCCTCGCCAATTTCATCATTTTACAAGGAAAGTTCTCCAAGCTTTTTGAGCAAATCCATCCATCTCCCAACTTTGGTTTTGAGTTATGTATGATCCTAGGAATTTTCCCACTCCATTCCACCCATCACACACCTTTCCTTGGACTCCCATCACCTCCAACACCTCATATTTTTCTCTCGGATGTATCCTGTAGGTTTATTGTAATTCCTACATGATCATCCTGTAGGTTTCTAGTACATCATGTAGGTTTTCCTGAAATGGCTTGTTTAAGGCCGAATTGGTAGAGAACCTCTAGGAAGTCACCAAAAGACCCACAAGGATCTCCCACACCATCCAAACATCTCCTAACACTTCTAGCCATCCTCCAACTTCCTTAATTCAACTGCCACATCACCAAAAGAAATTAGTTTGCATACTTGATTTTGCATGAAAAGACAAAAAGACAAAAACATATTTATTTAGTCGCTTTACTTGCACATTAGTGATGTTTGATGCTTCTTACTTCCATGCTTATATAGTAGCATTTGGTTCATGATAATTAGAATTATTGCAAAGCATAGTTTCTTGGAAGCTAAATAGGAAATGGTGTGATTTAGCATTGAATTTATGTCTCTTTCCTTGTACTTTCTTTCTTGCAATAGGTTAAGGTTCAATTTCGAACATTTCAATCTCTACAATTAGTTTAATGTTTGACTTCAATACATGTACTCCATTACATCATGACAGAAAAGGAATGAAACATTGTATGCCGCACATATAGTGCTGACACCTCTTAAGTTTGTACGAACCCCAGGTTGATAATTAAAGTCGGTAGCCTTGGGATTTGCAACATTCTTATTGCAATACCGAGGCTCATCACTTTTTGGCGTTGTTGTCGGGGAGGTGTCAAAATATGCATTGTTTTCTTCCCTCGTTGATTCATTTCTTTTTAATTTTTGCAACAACAAAAAAAATCATTAGGCATATTTAATTTCAAAAGTAGAAGATTGAATTGCATTATAGTTTTCATTCAATCATAAAAACAAAAACAAAAGATCTCAACCACCAACGCACCCCCCCCCATTTGATCACATGGTGCAGTAAGAGCCATATCACCATTCACTTTTGTAGGTAGAAGAAGAAGATGACGAACAATGTAGAAGAAATTGATGGCGATGATGACAATGAAGAAGATCCTATTAGATTTCCCATTCAAGGTACTGATGGAAGTGTGCACATGAAGAACATCCCTCCATATTTTCTTCCAAAATTTCATGGTCTAAGGTTAGAGGATTCAGAAACATTTCTCTTTGAATTTTAGATTATTTCTAGATCTTATGGTTACTTATTAAAAACTCAAAAACTGATATTGTTTCCGGCAACATTGTAGGATAGAGCTCTTAAATGGTTTATGAGTTTAGAGAATAATTCAATAAGATCATGGAATGATATGCAAACGATATTTCTATACAAATATAAAGATCATGATCTTAAAGAAGAAATCTTTAGAATGAATCAAAGAGAAAATGAGAGTCTTGAGGATCTAATAGAGAGCTTCATGGATAATGTTAAGAGGGAAAAACTACATCATTTAGGATCTGATACACTAAAAACCCTCTTACTTAAAACAATTAGGGATGAGTGGATTGATCTCCTTTTCTCATGAATAGAGGTGATGTATATCAATTATCATTTTAGGAAATTTGTGAAACATGCAAACACATATCAAGAGGAAAAGCAAGAGTAGGTAAATCAGCATCAAAATCAGTAAGTCAAGCTAAACTTGCAAATTTGTCTGATGATTTTAAAACATAAATTCTTAGCAATCTAACAAAACAAGTAGAAATGCTAAGAATGCAAGATGAAGGAAAATGAAATGTTGATATTTTTGTTGCAAAATCACATGATGTTAAACATTGACCATAATTACCAAAGTTGAAGGAAGTTTACCAAGAAGACAATAGAGAAATTCAATCAATAATGCAGTTATGTTATGTAGCTCCAAAAGGACCATGGCAGCCTATTCAACCTAGTATGATGCAAAATCCTAATTCACAATTTCAAGATTATGCATATCCACCTAAAAGTAATTGGAACACACCCTTTCCTTGGCAACATTGACCATCTCAACCCCAAAACCAATCTTGGAAACAAGGTTGGCAAGGAACTCATGGGAGCCATCCACAGTATCCTGAATATTTTCCTCAATATCCTCCATACCCAACTCCATGTTATCCTTACCATTCACCTCCACAACAACCACAACCCTATCCACATCCATCTCAAATATACACTCCCACTCAACTAACTGTACCACCATTTCTAAACCCACACATTGAAGTAGCTCAGCCCACTTACAATGATGAGATACAAAACTTCCAAACATATCCTTTGAGCTCAATGGTATTCACCATAGCTCAGGAAGAGTATTGCAAAAAAGAGATTATCTTGATATTATTAAAGGACTACATTCAGAAGAAGAAGATTCGAAAAAGAAGATCAAAGAATCACGGATTGCACTTGATGAAGAGAAAAAATCAAAATCAGAGATCGAGAGAGCTCTCTCATGCTTACCATAAAATACTCCATGTATTCAAGAGAACAATCAACAAGAAGAAGAAGATTTGAAGGTC
Source organism: Pinus taeda (assembly GCA_000404065.3). Lineage (NCBI taxonomy): Eukaryota > Viridiplantae > Streptophyta > Pinopsida > Pinales > Pinaceae > Pinus > Pinus taeda. The sequence continues at coordinate 159,540 of APFE030949569.1, read as the reverse complement.
ATGGTAGAAGAAGACATGAAGAATGATCCAGGTCAGCAAAACGACCAAGGACATCAAAACTATATTGAAATATGGTTCCAAACAGTCACTAAGTTGCATCATCACTCTCTTCCTCAACTATGCTTGATCCTTGCAAAGTCAAATCATTTGGTCTGTAAAATTCAGGTACATGTAAAAGCATACATTTCAAGCCTCCACGTCATTTTGTCTGTCATCTTAATGTGCACATGGCTCCATTGGAAGTATTCTTATACTTGAAAGTGATTTTGTTTTTCAAGTAAGGTAGGGTAGAAGAAGAAAAAAACAAAATGAAAAATGAAAAATAAGAAGAAAAAATAAAAATCTAAGGTGAAAACCTCCTTGGAGGTGCCTCAGATTGGCTCATTGATTGAAAACCTCCATGAGGCAGTCAATGGGTTGGAAAAAAAAAAAAAAAAAATCTTAGGTGAAATTTGTAGACCTACTAGTTGAAAACCTCATTGAGGTAGCTAGTTGGCCTAGAAGAAGAAAAATAGAAAATAATAAAAGAATCATTGCTCCATGCATACATGTACTCTCCAACATTTGCAAACAACAAGAACAAGTTGGTACCAAAAGGGAAATTGGTCAAGCCTAGTCAAAAGAAGTCAAATTTTGACTTTCTTCTCCTTTGCTCAAATTCTCCAACAAGGCCAAGGTCATGCCAATCTATCACCCTCATCTATTTTCACCATCCACCCATCATTCTCAAGCTTATACCACTCATTTTCCTTGTTGTCCTAAAAAACTACATGATGCTCTATTTTACTACAGGATACAAAAATACATAGAGCATAAATTTGTTTTTGCCATAACATGAAAGCTATGCATCCATTTGGCAAGTTGTTTCAAGAGGAGATGCATATGGATGATGGTAACATGCTCAAGCAATTTCAGAAAATTCCAATGCATGGTTTCCAAGAAATCGGCCTCCATCACTTTCAACCATTTTTGCGTTTTCTCGATATCCGTGCATTGATTTAAAAATTTATTTCATGGGGAGATTCATATGGATGATGGTAACATGCCCAAGCAATTTCAGCAAATTCTAGTGCACGGTTTCCAAGAAATCGACCTCCATCACCTTCATCCATTTTTAGTTTTTCTCGAGATCTGTGCATCCATTTACCAAAAACTTTCTATGGGGAGGTGCATAATGATGATGGAAACATGATCAAAAAGTTTCAACTCAATCCAATCTACCGTTTGGGAGATATGGACAAAACAAGTCGTTGTCCTGTAAACCTACAGGATACAGAACAACACCTACAGGATTGGCAGTGAGCAGTTTTAAAGGAGATCCAGAGGTCAAAGAAGCTCCTTCAGAGCTTAGCAGCAGCATCAAGATCATCAACATCACCATCTAAAACCTGCATGTCAACATCAACTCAGCAGCAGCATGCATGTCTTTCCAACAACCATCAGGTGGGTACAAGTATGCAATATTATTGACCTCTGCTCTTGAGCATATTATAGTTAGAAATTTGGTTTCAATGCATGAGAGATGAGGTTTTATAAGCTAGGGATGGGTCAGCAGTCTCAGCCATCTTCAACTAGTTGATTGCAGCTCACTCCTTCACTCGTGAAATGTTGAAAAGTCAAATTATGAAGGGTGATGATTTCAAGGAATGAGCACAACAGTTAAAAGAAGAAATTTTTGCAAAGGCCAAGGTCACCACAACACTCCAAGTCCTCCATCCACTTCATATTCACTATTTATTCATCATTCATCCATCACATTTCATTCTTGAAAAAGAAAACAAAGAGAGCATCCTCTCCATTTGCATGTCAGTGAGAAGGACAGTCAAAGAGCAAAGGAGGATCACAAAAAGACTCTTGTCACTCACATTTTTATTTTACCACTCATTACCATTCATTCCTCCACCATTTCTTTCATTTTTTCCACTCCGTTACTTCAGTTCACAAAGGGACTGTGTTTTTTACAAGATCATCTTGTAGGAAGGACAGTGACCCAGAAATCCTATAGGAGGCATTCCTAAGGCAAATAAATGACTTACTATGCCAATAAGGGTGTGGAAGACCTTGCCAAACTAGAAAAAAATATTCAAGAACTCATCTTGAATAAGGGCAAGAACACAAGCTAATGGTCTCATGAAACAATGATTTTTCTTTGAAAAAATATGCTTTTAGACTTATCCTTGCAAAGTTTACAGCCAAGATTCTTAATGCATAAGAGAGAGGCCACCATGGGCCATGGATAAGGCATAATGAGGTCACTAAGTTGCTCAGAGGATGAGCAACACTTTCAGTAGGGGGTATGATGGGCCTCTAAATTAGACATAAATTAAGGCCCATTCCTCTAATTTAAAACATAAATTAATGCCTATGACCATCTTTCAGCACATTAAACCTCTCTTTTTGCATTAGATAATTTATTTTTAACTTTAATATATTCATTAGGAAGGTTTATCAATAATTGAATATTTGTGCCTAATATTATTTATTTTTTGTAATATTATGAGAATATTGGGCAGATTATGAAGAGTTGGAGGAGGAGATAATTTAGGGACTTGTTCCCTATTATTGGAGGATCAATATTAAATAATAAGTCAACAAGATATTATGGAATTATGGCACAAATTGTGGAACTCCAATGATTGAGAAAATCTAGGAATGTGTTCCACTAATCAAGGGACCAGATCCACCAATCAAGGGAGAAGATCCATTAATCAAGGGATTTCGGTGGGGAAATATTCCTCCATCCATGGGAAATGATTCTTAATCATTTTTATAAGTAGCAAGTCAAATTTGCCTCAGGGGAATGATTGATAAAATCTAGGAATGTGTTCCCTGCCATTTAATGCAAATTCCTAGTATTGGGGACTAGATCCACTAATCAAGGGATTTTGGTGGGCAAAGCTTCCTCCATTCATGGGGAATGATTCCTAATCATTTTGTATAAGCACCAAGTCAAATTTTCCTCTAGGGGGAGATTTTCATTAGTGTTATTGTGGAGAAAGCTTGTATTTTTGCAGCTCCATTGTATTTTCTTGCAAAGATGTAATTCTATTGATGAAAATAATGAATATTGGTGTTATGTTCAGCCTCCAAATCGTGTTCTCCTCCATAGGTCTCTAATTTTCCTTGGGCTTGTCCATCCCAGGAACCTCAGAGCCCTTTGTATCATTTTCTTTCCTTCTTTTCGTTGCTTATTCACATGCATCTCTAGGTTTTATTTTTTTCTAATTCTGCATTTAGTATTAATGATTTCTTGTTGTAGGATTGAGTTAAATGTTTAATGAAAGTTATTTTGCAGGATCACAAGCATTATTTAATCCTTGAAAAAGATTTGGAAGTTCATAGTAATAATTGAGCTGCTTGGATTAGTCTTCTTATTCCCAAATCTAGATTGTTGGACCTCCTTTTTACCAAAGAATAGTAAATTTGTGCTATTATTTAGAGTATGTTAACGAGATTCAATAGAAATGATTACACTTGAATTATATCACAAAAAAATTCTAGTTCATAACAAAAACCACCCCATTTCATTTGCACTTCATTTGGTTAGGCGTTTTTTAGATTTACTAGCTCACTCGTTCTCAAATTTCTAGATTTTCAACTAGTAATGTTTTTTTAATTTTTTTTTGCATGGGTTAGCATAGGTATTTTTGAGTGATTCCAATTGCAATAGGGACCTAAGACATCCTAGTTAATAACAAAATTTGTCCCATCCAATTTGGATTTGATTTTCTTGGTCGTTAAACCCTTGCCAATTTCATCATTTCACAAGGAAACTTCTCCAAGCTTTTTGAGCAAATCCATCCATCTCCCAACTTTGGTTTTGAGTTCTGAGTGATCTTAAGAATTTTCCCACTCAATTCCACCCATCACACACCTTTCCTAGGACTCCCATCACCTCGAACACCTCACATTTTTCTCTCGGCTATATCCTGTAGGTTCATTGTAATTCCTACATGATCATCTTGCAGGTTTCTAGTACATCCTATAGGTTTTCCTAAAATGGCCTGTTTAAGGCCGAATTGATGGAAAACCTCTAGAAGTCACTAAAATCTCACAAAGGGTCTCCCACATCATCCAACCATCTCCTAACCCTTCCAACCATCTTCCAACATCCTTAATTCACCTAACACATCACCAAAATAAATTAGTTTGCATATTTGATTTTGCATGAAAAGGCAAAAAGACAAAAACATATTTATTCCAGCCCCTTTACTTGCACATTAGTGATGTTTGATGCTTCTTACTTACATGCTTAGATAGTAGCATTTGGTTCATGATAATTTAGCATTATTGCAAAGCATAGTTTCTTAGCAGTGAATTAGGAAATGGTGTGATTTAGCATTGAATTTATGTCTCTTTCTTTGTACTTTGTTTCTTGTAATAGGTTAAAGTTCCATTTCAAACATTTCATTCTATGCAATTAGCTTAGGATTTGACTTCAGTACATGCACTCCATTACATCGTGACAGTAAAAGAATGACACATTGTATGCCGCACATATAGTGCCGACACCTCTTAAGTTTGTACGAACCTCGCGTTGATAATTAACATCGTTAGCCTTGGGAGTTGTAGCATTCTTGTTGCAATACCAAGGCTCATCACTTTTTGGCGTCATTGTCATAGAGGTGTCAAAGCATGCATTGTTTTATTCCCTAGTTGATTCATTTCTTTTTAATTTTTGCAAAAACAAAAACAAAAAAACAAAAATCATTAGGCATATTTAATTTCAAAAGTATAAAATTGCATTGCATTATAGTTTTCATTCAATCATAAAAACAAAACAAAAATCTCCAACACCAACCCATCCCCCTATTTGATCACATGGTGTAGTAAGAGCCATATCACTATTCACTTTTGCAGGTAGAAGACGAAAATGACAAACAATGTAGAAGAAACTGATGGTGATGATGACAATGAAGAAGATCCTATTGGATTTCCCATTCAAGATCCTGATGGAAGTGTGCAAATGAAGAACATCCCTCCATATTTTCTTCCAAAATTTCATGGTCTAAGGTGAGAGGATCCGGAAACCTTTCTCTTTGAATTTGAGATTGTTTGTAGATCTTATGGTTACTTATTAAAAACTCAAAAACTGAGATTGTTTCCGGCAACATTGAAGGATAGAGATCTTAAACGGTTCATGAGTTTAGGGAATATCTCAATAAGATCATGGAATGATATGAAAAACATATGTCTAGACAAATATAAAGATCATGATCTTAAAGAAGAAATCTTTAGAATGAATCAAAGAGAAAATGAGAGTCTTGAGGATCTAATAGACATGTTCATGTATAATGTTAAGAGGGAAAACTACAACATTTAGGATCTGACACACTAAAAACCCTCTTACTTAGAATAATTAGGGATGACTGGATTGATCTCCTTAATCTCATGAGTAGAGGTGTTGTATATCAATTATCATTTGAGGAAATTTGTGAAACATAAAGGCAAGAGTAGCTAAATCAGCATCAAGATCGATAAGTCAAGCTAAACTTGCAAATTTGTTTGATGATTTTAAAACATAAATTCTTTGCAATCTAACAAAACAAGTAAAAAAGTCAAGAATGGAAGATGAAGGAAAATAAAATGTTGATATTTGTGTTGCAGAATCACATGATGTTAAACATTTTCCATCATTACCAAAGTTGTAGGAAGTTTACCAAGAGGACAATGGAGAAAGTTAATCACCAATGCAACTATGTTATGTAGCTCCAAGAGGACCATGGCAGCCTATTCAACCTAGTATGAATCAAGAGCCTAATTCACAATTTCAAGGTTATGCATATCCACCTCAAAGTAATTGGAACACACCCTTTCCTTGGAAACATTGGCCATCTCAACCCCAAAACCAATCTTGGAAACAAGGTTGGCAAGGAACTTATGGGATCCATCCACAATATCCTCAATATTTTCCTCAATATCCTCCATAATCAACTCCATGTTATCCTTACCATTCACCTCCACCACAACCACAACCCCATCCACATCCATCTCAAATATACACTCCCACTCAACTACATGTACCACCATTTCCAAACCCAAACATTGAAGTTGCTCAACCCACTTACAATGTTGTGGTACAAAACTTCCAAACATCTCCTTTGAGCTCAATGGTATTCACCATAGCTCGGAAAGAGTATTGAAAAAAATAGATTATCTTGATATCATTAAAGGAATACATCCAGAAGAAGAAGATTCGAAAGAGAATCAAAAAATCATGGGTTGCACTTGATGAAGAGAAAACATCAAAATCAGATATCGAGAGAGATCTCTCATGCTTACCATCAAATCCTCCATGTATTCAAGAGAACAATCAGTAAAAAGAGGAAGATTTGAAGGTCATGGTAGAAGAAGACATGAAGAATGATCCAGATCAGCAAAAGGACCAAGGACATCACAACTATATTGAAATATGGTTCCAAACAGTCACTAAGTTGCATCATCACTCTTTTCCTCAACTATGCTTGATCCTTTCAAAGTCAAATCATTTGGTCTCTGAAATCCAAGTACATGTCAAAGCATACATTTCAAGCCTCCACATCATTTTCTCTGTCATCTTGATGTGCACATGGCTCCATTGGAAGTATTCTTATACTTGAAAGTGATTTTGTTTTTCAAGTAGGGTAAGGTAGAAGAAAAAAAAAACAAAAACAAAAACAAAATGAAAAATAAGAGGAAAAATAAAAAATCTAAGGTGAAAACCTCCTTGGAGGTGCCTCAGATTGGCTCATTGATTGAAAACCTCCATGAGGCATTCAATGGGTTGGAAAAAAAAAAAAAAGGTCCTAGGTGAAATCTCCTGTAAGGCGCCTAGGTAGACCTACTAGTTGAAAACCTCATTGAGTAGCTAGTAGGCCTAAAAAAAAAAAAAAAGAGAGAGAAAAAAATAAAAGAATCATTGTTCCATGCATGCATGTACTCTCCAACATCTGCAAGCAACAAGAACAAGTTGGTACCAAAAGGGAAATTGGTCAAGCCTTGTCAAAAGAAGTCATTTTGACTTTCTTCTCCTTTTTTCAAATTCTCCAACGAGGCCAAGGTCATGCCAATCCATCACCCTCATCTATTTTCACCATCCACCCATCATTCTCAAGCTTCTACCACTCATTTTCCTTGTTGTCCTAAAAAACTATAGGATGCTCTGTTTTACTACAGGATACAAAAATACGTAGAGCATAAATTTGTTTTTGCTATAAATTGAAAACCATGCATCCTTTTTGTAAGCTGTTTCAGGAGGAGATGCATATGGATTATGGTAACATGCTCAAGAAATTTCAGCAAATTCTAGTGCACGGTTTCCAAGAAATTGGCCTCCATCACCTTCAGCCATTTTTTGCATTTTCTCGATATCTGTGCATCCATTTAAAAAGTTGTTTCATGGGGAGATGCATATGGATGATGGTAACATGCCCAAGCAATTTCAGCGAATTCTAGTGCACGGTTTCCAAGAAATCGGCCTCCATCGCCTTCAGCCATTTTTAGTTTTCTTCAAGATCCATGCATCCATTGACCAAAAATTTTCTATGGGGAGGTGCATAATGATGATGGAAACTTGATCACAAAGTTTTAGCTCAATCCAGTCTACCATTTGGGAGATATGGACAAAACAAGTCATTGTCCTGTAAACCTACAGGATATAGAACAACACCTACAGGATTGGCAGTGAGTAGTTTTAAAGGATATCCAAAGGTCAAAGAAGCTCCTCCAGAGCTTAGCAGTAGCATCAATATCATCAACATCACCATCCAAAAGATGCACGTCAACATCAACTCAGTAGCAACATGTATGCCTCTCCAACAACCATCAAGGGGGTACAGGTATGCAATATTATTGACCTCTTCTCTTGAGCATATTATAGTTAGAAATTTGGTTTCAATGCATGAGAGATGAGGTTTTATAAGCTAAGGATGGGTCAACAGTCGCAGCCGTCTTCAACTAGTTGATTGCAGCTCATTCCTTCATTCATGCAATGTTGAAAAGTCAAATTATGAAGGGTGATGATTTCAAGGAATGAGGACAGTAGTTAAAAGAAGAAATTTTTGCAAAGGCCAAGGTCACCACAGCACTCCAAGCCCTCCATCCACTTCATATTCACTATCTATTCATCATTCATCCATCCCATTTCATTCTTGAAAAAAAAAAACAAAGAGAGCATCCTCTCCATTTTCATGAAATTTCCATTTGCAAGTCAGCAAGAAGGACAGTCAAAGAGCAAAGGAGGATCACAAAGAGACCCTTGTCACTCACATTTTTAGTTTACCACTCATTACCATTCATTCCTCCACCATTTCTGTCATTTTTTCCACTCCTTTACTTCAGTTCACAAAGGGGCTGTGTTTTCTACAGGATGATCTTGTAGGAATGACAGTGACCTAGAAATCCTACAGGATGCATTCTTAAGGCAAATAAATGACTTGCTATGCCAATAACGGTGTGGAAGACCTTGCCAAACTAAAAAAAATTCAAGAAATCATCTTGAATAAGGGCAAGAACGCAAGCTAATGTTCTCAAGAAACAATAAATTTTCTTTGAACAAATATGATTTTGGGCTTCTCCTTGCAGAGCTTACAGTCAAGATTCTTAATGCACAAGAGAGAGGCCACTAGGGCCATGGATGACGCACAATGAGGTCACTATGTTGCTCAGAGGATGAGCAACACTTTTAGCAAGGGGGTATGATGGGCCTCTAAATTAGACATAAATTAAGGCCCATGCCTCTAATTTAAAACATAAATTAAGGCCTATTACCATCCTTCAGCACATATAACCTCTCTTTTTGCATTAGATAATTTATTTTTAACTTTAATATATTCATTAGGAAGGTTTATCAATAATTGAATATTTGTGCCTAATATTATTTATTTTTTGTGGAATATTATGAGAATATTGGGCAGATTATGAAGAGTTGGGGGAGGAGATAATTTAGGGACTTGTTCCCTACTACTGGAGGATCAATAATAAATAATAAGTCAACAAGATATTATGGAATTATGGCACAAATTGTAGAACTCCAATGATTGAGAAAATCTAGGAATGTGTTCCACTAATCAAGGAAGCAGATCCACCAATCAAGGGTGCAGATCCATTAATCAAGGCATTTCGATGGGGAAAGCTTGCTCCATCCATGGGGAATGATTCTTAATCATTTTGTATAAGTACCAAGTTGAATCTGCCTCAAGGGAATGATTGATAAAATCTAGGAATGTGTTCCTTGCCATTTAATGCAAATTCCTAGTATTGGGGACTAGATCCATTAATCAAGGGATTTTGGTGGGGAAAACTTCCTCCATTCATGGGGAATGATTCTTAATCATTTTGTATAAATACTAAGTCAAATTTTTCTCTAGGCGGAGATTTTCATTAGTGTTATTGTGGAGAAATCTTGTATTTTTGCAGCTCCATTGTATTTTCTTGTAGGGATATAATTCTATTGATGAAAATAATGAATATTGGTGTCATGTTCAGCCTCTAAATCTTGTTCTCCTCCATAGGTCTCTGATTTTCCTTGGACTTGGCCATCCCAAGAACCTTAGAGCCCTTTTGTATCATTTTCTTTCCTTCTTTTCATTCCTTATTCACATGCATCTCTAGTTTTTATTTCTTTCTACCTTTGCGTTTAGTATTAATGATTTCTTGTTGTAAGATTGAGTTAAATGTTTAATGAAAGTTATTTTTCAGGATCACAAGCATTATTTCATCCTTGAAAAATCTTTGGAAGTTCATAATAATCATTGAGTTGTTTGGATTAGTCTTCTTATTCCCAAATCTAGATTGTTGGACCTCCTTTTTACCAAAGAACAGTAAATTTATGCTATTTTTTAGAGCATTCGAACGAGATTCAATAGGATTGATTCCACTTGCATTAGATGACAAAAAAATTCTAGTTCATAACAAAAATTACTCCATTGCATTTGCATTTGATTGGTTTGGAATTTTTTAGATTTACTAGCTCACTAGTTCTCAAATTTCTAGATTTTCGACTAGTAATGTTTTTTTTTTTTTGCATGGATTAACATAGGTATTTTTGAGTGATTATAATTACAATAGGGACCTAAGTCATCCTATTTAATAACAAAATTCATCCCATCTAATTTGGATTTGATTTTCTTAGTCATTAAACCCTCGCCAATTTCATCATTTAACAACGAAAATTCTCCAAGATTTTTGAGCAAATCCATCCATCTCCCAACTTTGATTTTGAGTTCTGAGTGATCCTAGGAATTTTCCCACTCCATTCCACCTATCACACACCTTTGCTAGGACTCCCATCACCTCTAACACCTCACATTTTGCTCTCGGTTGTATCATGTAGGTTCATCGTAATTCCTACAGGATCATCTTGTAGGTTTCTAGTACATCCTGTAGGTTTTCTTGAAATGGCCTATTTAAGGCCGAATTGATGGAAAACCTCTAGGAAGTCACCAAAAGTCCCCCAACGGTCTCCCACACCATCCAAACATCTCCTAACCCTTCCAGCCATCCTCCAACATCCTTATTCACCTGCCACATCACCAAAAGAAATTAGTTTGCATACTTGATTTTGGATGAAAAGACAGAAAGATAAAAACATATTTATTTCACTCCCTTTACTTGCACATTAGTGATGTTTGATGCTTCTTACATCCATGCTTAGATAGTAGCATTTGGTTCATGATAATTTAGCATTATTGCAAAGTATAGTTTCTTGGCATCTAATTAGGAAATGATGTGATTTAGCATTGAATTTCCGTCTCTTTCCTTGTACTTTCTTTCTTGCAATAGGTTAAGGTTCCATTTCGAACATTTCATTCTCTGCAATTAGTTTAGGATTTGACTTCAGTACATGCACTCCATTACATCATGACAGCAAAGGAATAACACATTGTATGCTGCACATATATTGCCGACACCTCGTAAGTTTGTACGAACCTTGGGTTGATAATTAAGGTCGGTAGCCTTGGGAGTTGCATCATTCTTGTTGTAATACTGAGGCTCATTAATCAGCACATGACAAAGGCAAGAGGAATAGTTTTGAGAGCGTAGAGGTTTAGCAAAGCTACAAGTTCAAAGAAGATCCACTTGTTGAAAGAGTATATTTGGAGATAGATGCAGAGAGGCGATAGCACGATAGGAGATTAGTGCAAAGAAAGAGGGAGAAGCAAAGGTTGGAAGAGACGAAAAGGAGATTGTTGGAGATAGAGAAGAAGTTGAAAGCATAACAAGAGCTCACGAGGAAAGAGAATGAAGAAAGGTAGAAATAGGAATAGGAATAAGGACAAGGTGCATTGACAGTTCAAACTACGCAGATATATGTTGAGATAGGAGATCAGCCAACAGATGATGAAAAGGGTGAACAGGTGTAGGTTCGGGAACTCACTCAGCAGATTGAGCAGTTGGTTGAGGCAACAGACATGGAGACAGAATAGGAGCAAGAGGACCAAGACATTGATCTCATGTTGAGGGCATCTAAGGTCATATGACAGTCTCCACCACCTCCAGAAGCACAACCAATCCCAAGCGAGCAAGGAGAATTTTTTCTCCTTGATGATGATCTAAAGATGGATGTCTACAATCTGGCATTTAATGAGACACAACAGAGGATTGTGTATGCATGAAGAAAGCATAGCCCAAATGGTCATACATCACCTGCGCACACAGAAGAAAGTGTTATTGTACCAGATGTTAGAAGGCATCTAGCTACCATGGCCAAGGATTCTAAGGCTTATGCAAAAGTCACGAGTTCAACGGTTAAGTTCTTGATAGCATAAAATGATCGAATGGTGAAGGACTTGCAACAGGTCAGGAAGAGAGAACAGTAGTCCATAGAATCGACCATGATAGAGATGAAGAAAGTAATAGTGGTAGAGATATCAACCTTGGAGGCCACCATGCAGACAGTGTATAGAAGATTTGTCACTGTGCATAAAGTGGTTTTCCATTTATATGGTTTTCAGTAGCAATGCGTGCAAACAGTGAAAAATCTCAAATAAATTCATGTTGCTATTGCACACATGAAACAATGGACAATGAGGTACAAGATAGCCCCACTTTAATTGCACAAGAAGATGAAGCCACAGGCTGAGCTAGAAAAAGCACGGACTCATATGTAGATTGGAATTATGAGAAGCTCCGTCCAATCATCACTAGCATTGAGGCTTCCTATGTACAGTTGTTCAGGAGTTTGGATGTCATAGTGCAAACACATAAGATCCCTTCCATCAAAACCCTCACACCGGTCATGACGAAGAATCAAGTCATGTTAGATGTCGACAAGTACATAGAGAAGTTGATGCGCACAGCCACTAGCAATGACTTGCAGCTCAGTGCAGAGAACACGCAAAGGTGCATCAGTGGTCCAACCACAGTCATGACAATGTTGTGTGTGCTTCAGGATGAGCTAGACATAGGTTTTAGAACCATATACTAGGAAGCCATGGAGGCAAGGGTTTGCTTCGACAAAAATCAAACAGTATGGAGACACAATAGACAAGTACCAATCTTCATATCAGTTCGTCACCAAAGATCACCGCAAGGAGGTTACCAAGTTGGTCTTTCCCCAAGACCCCAAGTGATTTTGTTTGTCTTTTTAGGCTGACTCAAGCCTAATTTTATCCCACATGGGTATATGTGAAAATTGTATTATTGTAAATGTATTGTAAGTGAAATTCCAAGTGTCATTAGCGGAATGTGAACAGTCACTATTGTAATGTGAAGAGTCATGAGGGTAGTCCAAGAGTCAAAGGGGAATGTTAAGGGTCATCCCACCCTTCTTTATATATATAACCTCATAACTCATAGTATAGACTTTTGGGAGCCAAGCTTTTGGCTAGGCATTGCTTAGAGAGGGCTTGGAGAGTCTTGTGACGAGCCTTGGCTTCTCCATAGTGCAGAGTGAGTATATCTCTTTGGAGGAGCAGGCGGTGTTGATTGTAATGTTCCACTATTGGGGATAGTGGTTGTCAATGGTGTATGTATGGATGGAACTTTCACTTTATATAATATAATGGAGCTAAAATGTTTTCACCCACATGTTGTTAATGTAGTTGGACTACTCTTTTTGCTTTAGCAATCTTGTTGTAATCGTGTTGTTGGTTTGACCCATCACTTTGGATTGTAGACTATTATGCTTTCCATCTTGTGATGTCATTCAGCTCATGTGTTCCTTTCAAGCTACATACAATTACAGACTTCTAAGGGACACACTTCCTTTTCCCCTCCGTGTGTTATAACTCCCATGCATCTCACTTGGCTCGTTGTAAGGTCACACACTTGCTTCCAACAAAGATATCACACTTACCTCTACGCACTATTGCAGTCAAGGCATTGCTTTCCTACCCACTGTTGGGACTCCTACTCCAAATGTATGAGGTTTAGTTGGGACTTCTTACGGGGAGATCTCTTAATATGTTGGTGGGTCTAGCACCGTCAACATTTCTAGCACTAGAAGGAGGGCCAGATAACAAGATGAGTCCTCAAAGTCTATTTTGAATCTATGCACATTCTTCATGACTTACATTACAGTTAATCCTCAGATATGTTTGTCTCATGGATGTGATTTTCAAGTGTCGGAGGATCTCCTTAATTACTTATCACGTAACACATATTATGGTGAAGGTGGAGCAACTTTTCTTAGTCATGGAGTTGCCTTCATGGGCTTCTATGAAAGGAATGAAATCCATGAAGATCACATTTCCTGCTCGTTGTTCGCATTCACGTTTTGAGGGCACGCACTACAATGGTGTGTCACGTTGCCCGTACCCTCCATTCACTCTTATGACCATATGATCGGAGAGTTGGCTCATTTCTTTCTATCATTATGATCGTAAAGCACTCAATAAAAAAAATTATGGAATTACGGAAAGCACCTAGTGAATCCCTTTTGCAATTTTGGAAGCACTTCCAAAATCTATCTTTTAAAATCCCAGAAAATGAAATTGTTTGGAAATTTCTCAATGAAATATTTAAGTATCTTCTTCACATATCTACAAATTCACAAGTGTTAGAATCATTCAAACCCCTCCCAGCATACCTCGGTCTTAGAGATGTCAAACCCAAGACGAACAAAGTTGCTATCACAGGTGACCCTCTATTCACTTCTCATCAAATACATCTAACTTTGTAGTGCGAGGTGGGAGAAGTTGTGAACCCATCTATTGAACTGTCACATCCTCTCACCCCACCTACTTTGGATATCTGTGCAAATTTGGCTAGTAGGCTTGTTGGTTTTCACATGAACTTGTTCTCTCAACCTTCGTCCTCTCATTCTGTTGATCCTCCGGATTGTACTGTGTTGTGTTCTCCCGTTCCGGACTCCACACTTGTTTTTCACGAGGATCAAGTTGTTGATATAGTTGGTATTGAGCATCCAACCTACATTGTCATTTATGATGAGTATGTGCAGGAATTTGAAGAAGAACCCACGGTGAAGGATGACCTCCTTATTTCTGCACCTCATCTGAGGTTTCCTAACATCTTTTGTGATTCTCCCATTTCTGATTTGTCTTCTGAAAATTCATCCCTAGATGTTTTTACTTCTAATCATTTAGAGAACACATCAGATGTCAATCTGTCATTTGATTGTGGAGAGGACACATTTGTCTTTCCCAATCCACCCAATCTATCATATTTTTTTTATAGAAACTCAAAGGGTGAACATTCTTGTTTCTCATCAACCCCTATATATGATTCGTCAAATCATGAGGATGTCAATGAACATCTTGAATTTTCTGATCATGGCTATCGTGATCTCTTTAATCCTTCATTCGATCACGATGTTGATTCATTCGTCGTTGATCTCTCTAAGCCACGGGTATTTGATGATCTACCTGATGATGAAGTGGAAACCCCTCAAGTTGTCGAGGAACTTTAGCCTGAGCTTATAGTTATGTCAAGTCCTCGTTGTCTTGAGGTCAGTTATGCTCCTGATCAAAAAAAATTTGAAACACCCCAGTCTCCTCATCACTCTCCTATTTGCATTGAATATCAATCTAGTTTACAGATTTCAGATCCTCCACCTCAATCACATGATCCCATCGCGTAGGAATTAGAGAAATCATACACAACGAGCACTCTTTCTAAGTGAAAGTTGTCTTAATTTTTTATGTTTGCTCATTTTTCACGATCAGAAGAGTATATATGCTCAATGTCTACACACAGTGTGTTGCAACACCACGGTACGTCCGTAGAGTGTTTGTCTTGCACTTTTACTCTTTTCTTTTTTATGGATGCATTCAAACTTCTAGCATGTCGGTCTTTACTGTCTTATATTTCTTGTGTGTTGGTTTACTTGTATATCTTTCTTGTCAACCATGCTTTCACCAACATGGGTCAACCAATGCACGAGTGTCTGCATTGGAAATATCACTTCACGTGAATAGGCTCATGCACTATTTAGTTTAGGAGTAGGAGTAGTGTTTGCTTTCTTGTTTTCTTTGCTTTCTTGTTTGGTTTGCTTGCATGTTTTTCTTTCGTTTACTTTTGTCCTTTGCTTGTTTGTTTTTTTTTACTTGTTATGCATCTGTAGGTTTAGTTTCAGATGAGACTATGTTTGGGTCTTGAGATAAGCAGGGTGAAATACAAGAGGGCTTGTATAGCTATCAACAACTGGTTATATGTTGTCCTCTCTCTTTATGAAGAGCTTATTGTCTTCAGTTAATGACACTGATGGAAAATATGTTCTGTTCAGAGTGAACCCTGGTGAAAACACAACGCTTGCACTTTTAACTAGTACTGCCTACTCTAATAGGTTATTCTATATTCGGTTAACCCTTGTCAACTTGGTCAAGTAGAGTAAGTTGAGGGGGAAAACCTTAACAAGTATGTCAGAGGTATATATAACATGCTTCTCTGTAGGGACAACCTATTCTGCTCTCAATAAGTCGAGATCCCTCTTCCACCTCATGAAAATAAATAAGAGCCTATGCACAGTTCCTTGAAAAATGAAAAAATGAAAAAAAAAATAAAGGTGAAAGAAGAGAAAGGATTCCTATGTAGAGAGGTGATGAAAGTAACTCCATCGGGGTACTAACCATACCTACTAGCGGCGGAGCAATGCTTGTGTTCCTGCATGACTCCGTCGAGGTACTGTCAGGGCCTGCTAGCAATGGAACAGCACCCGAGATGAAACTAAAATTTTGGCAGTCATATTACTTGTGCATCAATATACCCCTCATCCCCAATTGAAACAAATCAGTTGACTTAGCTTGGTATGTGTGCTGATTGATCAACAGAATGGCAGGGATTATATCTTTGACTCAAGCTAGTGAAGAAGCCATGGCGATCAAAGAATCAAACAATACTTCCAGAGGAGTTAGACTCACTTTACATGAAATAAGGTCCATGGAGAGATTTGGAGCTCTACTAGTGTGTCTCAAATGTTGTAGTGGCTACAACCACCCTCCAAAATTTTTCCTTCGCTTTGTTTTGGAGCCTCACTCTTCAAAATCTCAGCAACATGCCTTGCAATGCTCAAATACTTGTGTTTTCATTTGAAGTTATCTTTCATTTGCATCTTGTGTTCACTAACTTGTTTTTCTGACCATCCACATGTTAACCCCATGACTTGGTTCACATTCAATTCTTGCGTTGTCTTGGAAAACTGCACCATCCTACAGGGAAACCAGACTTGCTCTCAGGAATTGCGCAGAGCAGCCCTGACCTCTAGAAATCTGGAGAGCAGTCTCGAAGATAGTCTTGCACAGAGAAATTACATAGAACATCCTAACATTGGGCTTCGGCTTAGGAATTAGGCAGACCTAGCTGATAGCTTGTCTTCAGCTGGGAAATTGTGCAAACCATGAGAGGCAGCCAGAGCCACTCAACCCAGGAATTGCGCAGAAGCATTCCTCATGCTATTGTCCGATGCATGTGCTAGAAAGTTGCCCAGTTCCATCCAGAACTGCGCAATCTTCCCATGCATGCATGACAATCTTTCTTGAAAAACGAAAAGAAAAAAAATCAAAAAACATCCCTAAAAAATAGGGATCTATTTTTTAGCACTAGGAGTTACATGCAAGTTGATTTTAGGAACTTCTCGCCAAGTGTCATTTTTTCCAATATTTGTGGCATGCACATCATAAACCCTAAATCTACCAAATCTATTTAATGGATGCCCCAGAGCTCATTCTACACATTCAATCTTGGAGATCTAGCATTCCCATGGCATATAGGAACCTTCAGCACAGTCGGCACAACTTTTTCGAGTAAGTTTTGTTTTTCAAGCCTTTTGCTGCTTTTTCTATCGCTTTTATTTCCTTGGCTTGTGCGAGTGTTGTTTTGCATGTTTTATTAAACAACCATTGGCGTTTTGGTTTGTTTTAACTTGTAGAAGTGTTATTTAAAGTTTTTATTTTCTTTCTTAAGCATCACATGCATAAAATTGTTCTTACACTAACAGTCATCGTTGCGGTGACCCTCTCCACCAGCTTCGTTGTTCGTTCATTTTTCTTATTCCTGCATTGGTTTTGATTGCATGCATGATCATTCACCCCTGTTTGTGCCATCCTTTTCGTATGCTCGGATCTACCCATTTTCAAGTTTCCCTTGGGAATTTATCGGTTTCCTTAGCTCAGATCTTGTTTTCCCCGACATGCGTTGCGCATTCCTAAACTTGAGGATCTGTCTTGGCTCCAAGAATTACACAGAGGTTGTCTGTCACTAGCCTACAGTTATGCTCTATGCTGTTCTGGGAGTCAGTGCCCAATATTTCCCACTGCAATTGCACAATGCTCAATCCCAGCCAGCAGCCAATTCAGACTGAACTTCACAGTTCCAGTCCACAGTCAACCCAGCTGGACTATCCTCTACGCAATTCTAGTCAGCAGCAGGTCTCACTGGTAGCTGAGACTATGCAATGTGCAGTTCCAACTAAAAATCTCCCAGCCTTGAGAGTCACTACTATGCAATCTTGCCCAGAAACCACCTAGTTTGTTGCATGATCGGTCCTTGAAATGCATTGTGTTTTTAAACTGACATTTTCTTGTTTTGAGTGTCCACTCTATCTCTAGGTACATCAGTTGGTGATCAGTCTCTCAACAGTACAGGCATCATGGTTTCCAAGAGATATGGATCAAAGGACACTAAAGAGAGAAGCACTATAGATGTGGTTGAACATGTGCCAATCAACTTGCCCATCTATGCAAACATGCAGTTGTTCGTAGAGAAGGACATGAAGATCACATGGCAAGAAATAAAGGACATATTTGCAGGCACTTTCAATGAAGATCTGGAAGATCGACAAGTCTATGTCAACATTCACAAGTTAGCCTTGTACAAGGTTGCATGCGAGTGTTGAAAATAGCAACAAGAAATGCTAAAAATAGAAGTGCTAAAAATAGCATTGCTATAAATAGCAGTTTAGGTACCAGTGCTAGATTGAGTAGCAAGGGCTGAAAAATGGAAGAGATAAAAATAGCATTCTATTTTTAACAGTCGGGATGGATTCCTATTTTAGTCGGTTCCTAGACAAGAATTAGGAAGTAAAATTCGAATTTGAACTTAACAACTGTTTGAAAATAAATTAATTAATTCTCCATGAGTTAATTAGTTGTGAAAAATCAAACATGAAGTCTATGTGAGGACATGCAACAATTTATCTATTAATTGAGGAATTTATCCATCAGTTAAAGAGATAAGGATGAGTTGTAATATTAAGTTGTAATTAGTTGGCTCAGTTAACTGAGTCAAGTCTAGTTATATTTGATTTAAACAGTTTGTTTAAATTAATGAGAGTTCAGTTAGTTAATGCATGGTTGCATATAACTGCTGTACTTTAGATAATTGAAGATTATGTCATGAATAACTCATGCATGTCAGTTCAGACAGAGACCCAGTTGAGATCAAAGAAGGGACGGTGTACTATCAGTTGGATGAAAATTTTCCTAGAAAGGAAGCTCATCCATGATGAGGATTTATCTCCTTCAGGACAACGTAGTTGGATCTGAGGTTAGTGAGTGTGTGAAGAGGCCAATTCACACAAGTGGCTACACTGGACCCCAATCAGAATTGCGCAAAGAAATAGGAGCCTTGGAGGCCAGACCAGAGGTTAGATAGAGGCCTTTGACTATCTATGAGTAGTAGAGGTATTGTAGAGAGAGTAGGATAGCTTTTGAGTTGACTCTTTTTGTAATACTGGCTATATTTCCACTTGTATGATAATACAGAATTGGGGTTTTAGGCTGAGGCTTTCCTCGGGTAAATTCTTCTGTGTTAGGTGTGATTGATTTCTCCACATCATTTATATGTGTTCTTATTGATGTTGCTCATGTTCGATTAAGCTTCCGCTAAATTGGTTGTAGAAGTAGATCTAGTATTTTTCTTTAGTCTATTGCATTATCAGGTGATCGACAGGTGGGAATTTCTACATGGTAATGGAGCATAGGTGATCAAGGAAGAACAATATACAAGAAGGAAGAAGTTGAAGTTTGTGATTCATGAATATAGAAATCGAGATCTTATCACATCTCTATTTCACCTATGGCATTCTATGGTTTGAGACTCGAATATGCCCTTGATAGCAATTCAAATTATATAGCCTGGAAGGATCGCATGGAAGTAGTACTAGAGGATAACGATCTAAAGGAAGTCATTGATCAAGAAGTCCCCAAGCCGACTGGTGTTGCTAAATTGTTTGAATGGAAGAAATGTGTGGCTAGAGCAAGGAGAATCCTTCTGGAGGGAGTTCGAGATCACATAGTCTCGAGTCTCCATGGGAAGGAGACATCGTTTTCAACGTGGAAAACATTGAAACATCTATATCAGAATAGCAGTGATCAGAGGAAGTTGGCATTGAAAGACAAGCTTCGAAAGATCAAGTGTGAAAAGGGCGACACGATCTCTATGTATCTAAACAAGCTCACCACATTTAGGGATGAGCTTGAAAGTGTAGGGATCGTGACAGCTGATGATGACATGGTGAGTCTTGCACCCCTCCGTCTTCCTAAGAGCTGGCATAGCTACCAGGACTCGGTTAATGGAAGAGAGAAACTACTAGATTGGGAATGACTTTGGTTGTATTTGATGCATGAGGAGATAATAAGAAGCACCAGAGATGGTTATTCATCCATGGAGGATAAAGAAAATTGTGCCTTAACGAGTAAGGCAAAGAAGGGGAAGGAGAAGGTTTCTCTTTCCGAATCCATTTCTTCCCATGGTGAGAAGAAGTTTGACAAGTCGAAAGTGCAATGCTTTCATTATCATGAGGTGGGCTATTTTGCTACAAATTGTCCATAGAGGAAATCCAAGAAGGGATCCAGGGAAGGATCTGAAGGTGAGGCACTTGCTTCACAGTTCGAGTTGGATTTCACATTCTTCACATGCATGGTTTCATCCATGGTGGGGAGTGGTTGGTTTCTTGGTAGTGGAGCTTCTTTCCACATTATCGGTGACAATATTTTGTTCAGTACTTTGGAGGAGAAAGATCTCCAGATACTCATAGCAATGGGTAATGATGAAAAGTACAGTGTCTCAAGTGTAGGCACAGTTATTTTTCAGAGGGAGCATGGAGCTCGCCTTACCTTGACTAATGTCAAGTATGTACCAGGACTGAAGAGAAACTTGGTGTCGATCGCGATGCTAGAAGACAGAGGCTATGACGTAGTCTTTAGTAAGGGAAAGGTTTTCAATAGACACATCATCACTAGACAGGTGAAGCAAATCGGTTTACGAGACAAGAACCTGTATGCTCTTGAGTTTCAAGATGCATGCAAAGCCTTGAGCAGCAAGGCAACTGATGGAGACTTGGTGGTTGAGGGGGAGAGTATATTACCTCTCAACATGGAGCGCTAGAAGAAGTCTTAGATGATTGTGGAGGAGCCACGATTGGTGCAACAGCTTCACGAGGTTGTGGAGCAGCCACAACAGGGGAAGCTGAGAGGAGATCGAGTAGAGAAATCTACTCATGCAAAGACCTCCAGTAGGGGGAAACTTCAAGCCAGGTGGGCAGAGGGATCACATGCAGCCATACCTCCAGGTAGGAGGTGGGGCAATGTGGAGTGATCGTCCCAAGGAGGAGGGCAGGATACTTGAGGTACCCAACCTCTTTGATTCGACTTTGCTACAGGATCCCTGATGAGGAGTAGTAGGACTGACTGATTGGGTAGACATAGATGTAGATGGAGTGGCAAAGAGAGCTACAGTGCAGGAATCCCAAGACAGCGCAGAGCTAGCAGGATGTAGCAATGCAAGAGGCACAAGTGTGTTGCACCAGTGCAGGATAGCATAGAGAGGTGTGCAATGGTGCGAGATGCATGGAGATGTTGCAGTAGCGCAGAGGTTAGAGAGGGAGCACTTTTCAGCAACAAGTAGAGCTTCAGCATCAGAGTACGTTTCTAGCCCAATAGAGAGGTCAGTTGGGAGTTTTTTTTGTTCAGAGAGTTGCTGGAGCAACCACACTTGGTAGAAGTGTTGCATGCAGAACATTTCAAAGGTACAGGATCGGGTTCGAGAGGAAGCCTTTCTTGTTGAGAGGGAATGTTGAAAATAGCAACAAGAAATGCTAAAAATAGAAGTGCTAAAATTAGCACTGCTATAAATAGCAGTTTGGGTACTAGTATTGGTTTGAGCAACAAGGAATGAAAAATGGAAGTGCTAAAAATAGCATTCTATTTTTAGCAGTTCGGGATGGATTCCTATTTTAGTCAGTCCCTAGACTAGAAATAGGAAGTAAAATTCGAATTTGAACTTAACAGCTGTTTGAAAATAAATAAATTAATTCTTCATGAGTTAATTAGTTGTGAAAAATCAAACATGAAGTCTATGTGAGGACATGCAACAGTTTATCTATTAATTGAGGAATTTATCCATCAGTTAAAGAGATAAGGATGAGTTGTAATATTGAGTTGTAATTAGTTGGCTCAGTTAACTGAGTCAAGTCTAGTTATATTTGATTTAAACAGTTTGTTTAAATTAATGAGAGTTCAATTAGTTAATGCATGCTTGCATATAACTGCTTCACTTCAGATAACTGAAGATTCTCTCATGAATAACTCATGCATGTCAATTCAGACAGAGACCCAGTTGAGATCAAAGGGACAGTGTATTATTAGTTGGATGAAATTTTTCCTATAAAGGAAGCTCATCCATGATGAGGATTTATCTCCTTTAGGACTGCGTAGTTGGATCAAAGGTTAGTGAGTGTGTGAAGAGGCCAATTCACACAAGTGGTTGCACTGGACCCCAATCAGAATTGCACAAAGAAATAGGAGGCTTGGAGGGTAGAACAGAGGTTAGATAGAGGCCTTTGACTGTCTATGAGCAGTACTGTTATTGCAGAGAGAGCAGGATAGCTTTTGAGCTTATTATTTTTGTAATATTGGCTATATTTCCACTTGTATGATAATACAGAGTTGGGGTTTTAGGCTGAGGTCTTCCCCCGGTAAATTCTTCTATGTTATGTGTGATTGATTTCTCCATTTCAGTTATATGTGTTCTTATTGATGTTGCTCATGTTCAATTAAGCTTCTGCTAAATTGGTTGTAGAAGTAGATCAAGTATTTTGCTTTAGTCTATTGCATTATCAGGTGATCTATAGGTGGGAATTTCTATAGCGAGTACCCCACCTTCCCGTGCGTGGATATCATTTACTGGGTTGTCTCACATACTAATCCCAAGATGATGAAACTTAGTAGCACTAGTGGAACACATCTTACCACCTTCAGGACAGAAAACTACCATCAACAGTATCAATTGAAGCAACCGGTGAACTACATGGATGCATTGTTCTTCACTCCCAAAAAAAATGTGAACTCAAGAGATATCTTGAAGCGTTGGGTAAAAGAGACATCGAAGTTTAGGATGGCACCCAAATAGGTCTACAAGATGAAGTCACGGAGACCTTCCCACAGAGTTGGGTTATTATGTTGGATCAGTTGGAAAATGAAGGAAGGCCTTTAACCTGGTCGGACATGTTGGCTCTTCAGATAAAAGTGCATGTTTCAAATGCCCAGAATCTTCCTAATGATGGAAAAGCAAGATTCGATATGTTTGCATACCTTCTTGATGGAATCTATGCCCAACAGTAGTTCCCTGGCATGGGTTGGACATGGACACCATCAGAGGAAGTTGTGAGTGTTTATTGCAAGTTACTATATGAGTGCAGATATAGAGGAGTCCTGACAAAGTTGTATGATCACTTCATCAGCCCACTGTATAGGATTATATTTGGACAGGACCCACCTAGCATGTCCCAAGAAGTGATTCAGACATTGCTTAACATTGCAAATTGGTATGACTCACCCGGTGGCACCTTCATCAAGGTGTTTGGCATAGAGAAGCCTATGGATGAGTTGTCGAGGTTTTCCATGGACAATATCATCATGCAGGAGGTTGCATATCACATCTCCACAGGATTTTCAATAGGACTACACGGGAAGAAGAAGGCACCATGGCTTGTTCTTGCTTTGCGAGTTGGGTTGTATGAGATCTGGAGCTTGAAGGATGTGGATGTCGAGACTGAGGACTTAAAGAAGTTTGAGTTTGACACCAAGATTTATAAACCGTATGACCCCCACCGCATATGTGAGAACCACTGTGCAAAGATGTACTACCCATGGATCCATGGAGCATGTCATTTGGCTAGAGGAAGATCCTTGGAGGTATTGCTACAATGCGTCTAGGCTCAATGAGCTAGTCAGCATGGCTGTAGAATGGAAAGTAGCACTACAGGCAACAGCACCATAGGAAGCAACAACAACAATAACAGTGAGAAACAAACTGGCACAAGACAAAGGCAAGAGGAAGATTTTTTAGAGCACAGAGGTTGAGCAAAGCTACCCGTTCAAAGAAGATCCACTTGTTGAAAGAGTAGCTTTGGAGATAGATGCAAAGAGATGACTGCGCGACAAGAGAGTAACGTAGATAAAGGAGGAGGAGCAAAGGTTGGAAGAGACGAAAAGGATATTTCATGAGATAGAGAAGAATTTAAAAGCAGAAAAAGAGCTTAGGGGAGATAGAATGAAGGAAGGAAGAAATAGGAATAGGAAGTAGGCCATGGCGCATTGACAAAGAAAACTACACAGATACAGGTTGACATGGCAAAGAAGCCAGCACATGATGAAAAGGATGAGCAGGTGTAGGTTCCGGAACTCGCACAGCAAGTTGAGCAGTTGGTTGAGGCAACATACATGGAGACAGAACAGGAGCTAGAGGACCAAGACATCGATCTCATGTCGATTGCATCCAAGGTCATACCACAGTCTCCACCACCTCCAAAAGCACAAACAGACCTGAGCGAGCAAGGAGAAGTTGTTCTCCTTGATGATGATTTGGAGACAAATGTGTACAATCTGGCATTTGATGATACACAGCAGAGGATTGTAAAGGCATGAAGAAAGCAGCTCCCGGATGATCATACATCACCTGCACACACAAAAGAAAGGGTGATTGTACTAGATGTTAGAAGACATCAAGTTTTCATGGCCGAGGCTTCTAAGGCTTATGAAGAAGCCACGCATTCAATGGTCAAGTTCTTGATAGCATAAAATGATCGGATGGTGGAGGACTTGCAAGAGGCCAAGTAGAGAGCAGAGCAATCTGCAGGATCCACCATGACAGAGATGAAGAAATCAATAGTAGCAGATATATTAACCTTGGAGGCCACCATGCGGACATTGTACATAAGATTTGTCACCATGCACAAAGCGGTTGTCCATTTATAAAGTTTTCAGCAGTAGTGCGTGCAGACAACCCAAACTCTCAAAGACATTCACACTGCTATTGCGCACATGAAATAATGTAAAATGAGGTACAAGGTAGACTCACTTTACTTGAACAAGAAGATGAAGCCACATGTTGAGCTAGACAAAGCATGGATTCGGATGCAGATCTGGAATTATGAGCAACTCCCTCTGCTCATCACTATCATTGAGGCTTCCTACGCATAGTTGTTCAGGACTTTGGATGTAATAGTGCAAACACACAAGATCCTTTCCATCAAAACCCTCACCTAAGTATGAGGAAGAACCAAGTCATGTTGGATGTCTACAAGTGCATAGAGCAGCTAATGTGCATAGCCACCAGCGATGACTTGCAGCTCAACGCAGAGAACATGAAAAGGTATATCAGTGGTCCAGCCACACTCAGGACAATGTTGCACACGCTTCAGGATGAGTTGGACAGAGGTTTCAGAACCATATACCTGGAAGCCATGGAGGCAAGGGTTGGCTTCAACAAAGATGCCATCAAAAAGTACGGGGAAACAATAGAGCAGTACCAATCTTGGTATCAGTTCATCAACGAAGACCACCGCGAGGAGGTTACCGAGTTGGTCTTTCCCCAAGCCCCTGAGTGATGTTGTTTGTCTTTTCAAGATGACTCAAGCTTATTTTTGTCCCACATGGGTATATGTGGAAATTGTATTATTGTAAATGTATTGTAAGTGAAATTCCAAGTGTCATTAGTGGAATGTGAACATTAACTTTTGTAATATGAAGATTCATGAGGGTAGTCCAAAACTCAAAGGGGAATGTCAAGGGTCACCCCACCCTTTGCTATATATAGAACCTTAAAACTCATAGTACAGACTTTTGGGAGCCAAGCTTTTTGCTTAGAAAAGGCTTGGAGAGTATTGTAACAAGCCTTGGCTTCTCCATAGTGCAAAGCGAGTATATCTCTTTGGAGGAGTATGCGGTGTTGACTATAATGTTCCACTATTGGGGCTAGTGGTTGTCAATGGTGTATGTATGGATGGAAATTTCACTTTATATAATATAACAGAGCCATCATGTTTTCACGCATATGTTGTTATTGCAGGTGGACTACTCTGGTTGCTTTAGAAATGTATGTTACTTAACTTACGCATTTGTGTATGAACTATTTTGCATGCAATTGTATGAATATTTTTGTAATCGTGTTGTTGGTTTAACCCTTCACTTTGGACTGTGGACTATTATGCTTTCCAACTTGTGATGTCCTTCAGCTCATGTGTTCCTTTCAGGCTGCATACTATTACAGGCTTCTAAGGGACACACTTCCTTTTCCCCTCCATGTGTTAGAACCGCCATGCATCTTACTTGACACATTGCAAGGTCACGCACTTTCTTTTGACAAAGATATCACACTTAACTATGTGCGCTATCGCAGTCAAGGCATTGCTTTACTACCCATCATTGGGAATCCTACTCCAAACGGTCTGAGATCTAGTTGGGACTTCTTACCGAGGAGATCCCCTGACACATTGACGGGTCTAGCACCGTCAACAGATCTTTAGAAGATCAATTTTTAGGTCTTAGGAGGAAATAAAATTTTTATTATCCATTGTAAATATATCAAAGTGTGTCAAGATTTACAAAGATGGTATTTTTATCTCAAGGGGTCAAATTAACTAGGTTTGGACGTCAAATTACATGAAGTGATCATGAGAAATATTGTGTTGCCATGCTTTGTCGTCATCAGCTCAGAATAATAGGTGTCTTGAGTCAGTTTAGATATCAAATCATGATTGATCATGGCATCAACAAGGGTACAATGGTCAAAAGGACAGTTGTTGCACTTTAGCCAAGTGTTGTGCTTTGATATTTCAATTTCAATTCATAATTATCACCATCAAATTATGCTCTCGGTCATTTTGGGAGGCTATTTGCATGATTGTCTTCATATCTCCATTATTCCCATCACAAGTTTGTTAGTGATCATGCTCGGTTGTTGCGCAATGGAGGCGGGGAGCACTGGGTTTCCGCACAGTGTTGGGTTTCTCCCCATCCAGCGATCAAATCTCTCCCACGGGTTCAAACTCCATTTTGTTTTAGTTCCTTGGTCTAGAATGTTTCCAAATTACATGCATGATCTGAGAAGATAGCATTGAAACTCGCAAGTCACCTTATTTTCACCATCGTTGTGTTTTTTCAAACACTACGCTTTTCCATTCGCTTTATTTTCTCCTAATCGTTGTGTTTTCGTCATTGGTGCGTTTTTATGTTTCTCATTTTCAAGTCTATGTTTTTTCCTCTGTGGAGCCTCCATATGCAAGGTATGTCATACCTTTGAACTAAATTTAAATCTCCTACTTTGATTTTTTGTGCTTTATAAGTATTTGAAAGCATATCTCCTCATGCACTGCACTTTTGGCATTGCACCTATCCTTTGAATTTTCTGCCACCAAAATCAAAAGTATACTAGTTGTCTTAGGTTTTCTCGCAGGTATTTGTGATGATTGGTTTGTGATACATAGGATTTCTTTCTGAATTTTCTATCAAAGATAAAATTGGGGGTCTCTTTCCATTATTCCTATTCTTGTTGCACAAATTAAGTTTCCATTAAAAACCCTATTATATCATCTGCTGCAAACAAGAAACCATGTCAACTCCAGAGGGAAGAAAGAACAAGGGAGGTGATATTGTCAAATTTGAACCACAAGACCTCACATTCATCGATGCATACCCAACTATTAGAGTTTCTTTTGAGCAGGTGGGATGTATTAGGTTTTGTGAAAAGATTCAAGGGTATAATACACAGTTTACTAAGGAGTTTGCCATGAGCTTTGATGGGTTGGAGGCTAAGGTTGGAGCACTCACCTTTCCAGATACAGAGGTCATAATAGCAACTGTAATGGAGATTACCCTTCAGGGAGAATGATGGTTCAAGGGTGTGCCCCTTGATATTGCACATTATAAATATTTTTTGAAGCTTGAGTATAGATACAAGGAGTATGGGGCCATTGTTCCTAAAGAATATCTAATTCAACATCACAACAAATGTTTGCCAGATATTCAGAGGTATTTCACATGTAAGGGGAGTTTTGGAAGGATTTACCAATATCATTTCATACTCTTGATGCATTATACTGGAAAGAGTCTCTTGAATTTTCCTTTCTATCTGTTTAGGAGTATCAGTTAAATGGCTGACAAAGTATAGGGAAAACAAAGTCAAGTGGAACCAAGCCTTTTCCACTTTTCCTTAACTAAGTTGTTGGTATTGGAGGAGCTGAATAAAAGAAAGAAATCATGGAAATCATCTTTTGATTCTTCAAAGATGGTGGATGATGTGCCAACTACTCCCTTGAATAAGAAGGAAACACCCCCAGTAGTGGTAAAGGACATTCAATCACCAACTGGAAGCTCAATGAAGAGGCCCTTAGCTACAGTGCAATCTACAGGAAAGACAAAAGGCAAGAAGCTATAGTTTTCTCTAGAAATGGTGTATTTCCCTAAGAAACCTCTCACTAGGTATGTTGCAAAAAAAATTCCCTTGGAGAAGACATTTGAGACCATGGAGACCATACCAAAAGATGAAGTTTTTCATGATAAATTTAGGGAGGTTGCTGAATTGTAAAAACAATTGAATAAATTCCATTTGATGATTGCACAATCGCAGCAAGAGAATAAGCAACTAATGAAGGCTATTATAGAAAGGAAAACTCAACCTAGTGAAGATGTGCCAATGGTTAAAGCTACACTAGTTGCTGCCAAATCCAAGGGAAAAGAAAAGGTCATCAAAGAGGATGTTAAGAAGGCAGAAGTTCCAACAGCTAGGATCACCATATCCTCATCTAGGAAGTTACAAATCCAAGTAGAGAAAATAGTGCAAGAGTAGAAGATAGAGGTAGATGAGGGGAAGCACACTTTTAATAGATTGATAAGGCAAATAAAGGAAGCTCACAGGGAAATTTTTGAGCTCAAGCAACTGGATGAAATGGCCAAGAAACAAATGAGTGACCTTATAGACATCTATAACCCAGCCATGGACAATGTCAAATACATTTTCCACTACATAGTAAAATGAAAAATGTATGCAAGAATAATATATTTATGAGGAAAGAACTAAGAAACACCAAACAATAGTTAAGGGAGTTGCATGAGAAATATAGAGGGAAATTAGACCTATTGGATGAGGCAGCAAAAATTTGAATGTTGGAAGAGGAAAATAACACAGTTTTGATTTTTGTCTTTGCCTAAAGTATGCTTAGTTATGGGGTTGAAGTTTCAGGTGATAATGTTTTTTCTTACAGTCCATCCTGCACCATATCTAGTCAGGATTCAGAATTCAAGTTGTGAAGAAGCAACTTCCACAGTATTTTGTACCCTAGCTAGCCTTAGTGTTAGGGTTTTTGGTGTGGATATGAAAATTTTGCATTTTTGGTGAAGGAAGGCTTGAAAGAGGTATATCGCATGATTATTATAGTGTCAGCATCATCATTAATGTGTGCAGTTTGTCTAGAATAATTCTTGTCACTCAAACCATAAAAAAGGATTGCGTTGCGCTTTTCAAGTTGTCACTACAGTTTTGGCTACAAAAGAATTTGTCAAAGTTTTAGGCATTATGCAGTAAAAGAAAACTTCTAAAGGGAAAAATGTCCATGTTCAGACTTTTCTACACATGTTAGAGCCATCAAGCCGCTCAAAAGTCAATTGAAGATATTACAACCATGGAGCGTTGTGTTTCTTCATAACACTTTTACATTTCTGAAGAATTAGGGAAAGTGCAGTGCCAGGCGCTGCTTTTCCATACAAACTTCTTTTTGGGTGAGTTTACCTTCTCAAAACTTGATGTAATTTGTTCTTTTTCTATTAATAATTGTAATAAAGTAGTCAGTAGCTCACATGCTCGTTTTGGGGCTGAAAAATTAATTAGAAATGCTTAGAAAAGATTTAGTTATGCAATCCCTAGTCTTTAGCAATCAGTTCTATTTTCATTTTAGAAGTTAGAAACTAAAATATTAATGAGGAATTCGACCCCTAGGGGTAGGAACTGATTCATTTTGGCCTATTTATGAGATGATTGTAAAGTAGAAAAGGGTTGGAAAGGTTGAGAAGAAAAGACTTTTATGCTTTATATTTCTCTGAATACTTTCTAGTGAATGAATACAGAGGTGTGATTTACATGGATTCCTATATCTGCTCTTGATGGTGTTGTGCTTCTCTCATGTTGTAAGTTTATCTTATGTTATTTCCACATCTTGAATGTATGTCTTCAGGTTTTTCTTAAATCAATATTATCTCAAAATTCATTTTAATAATGCTCTGATATAGTTTGCCAAACACTCCATGTTTTCTTCTTGAAACAGCATTTAGAATTCATTTACAATTTGATGCTCTATGTGTTATCTCCACATTTCTTATACTCTCCCTCCTACATAGAATTGATCTATTTCACCACCACGACTGCCTACCTTGCCCCTGTAAAAGACTCCTTCATGTTTCACCCAATGATTGGGAAAAACAATCAACTTGACATGACTCCATGCCCAATGATCCAACTTTTCTCCTACCAACAAAACTTTAAAAGTCATATGTTACTGAGCACTATATCTAGCCTAACATCTGAGAAATTGAACTTCCTAGATAGAGAGAGCCCTCTCTAAAGCTAGAAGGGCTAGATTCTAGCATACAAGTGGTTTTGTGGTTACCGTTGAAATTTCTCTCCTCAACCTAGGGAAAATTACAGGGTTGTTTGAGAGTGGTTCCAACCTCATCAGACTTAAAATGGAGAAAATATAATTTCATATCCCATTCAAAATTAAACAGACTTAATAGTTTTCAGGATCAATGGTATTGTGGTGTTTCACTAGATTATATAATATATGAGGGCATGTGATTGACATTTAATCAAGAGCAATGAGCCCTATATATACCCCAGTGTCGGTGTTGTTGATTGTTGAACTCCTTTGTCATGGCCTTAGCAAAAATGTACCCTTCACTCAAGTCAAATTCATTAATCAGGCATGTTAAGCTTTTCTCTACCATATTATAAGGCTTTGATTAGGTTGCTTAATCAAAATTGGGTAATGTTGACTAATATCCCTAGAGAATCGAAGTAGAG
The DNA here is from genome assembly GCA_000404065.3 of Pinus taeda. Classification (NCBI taxonomy): domain Eukaryota; kingdom Viridiplantae; phylum Streptophyta; class Pinopsida; order Pinales; family Pinaceae; genus Pinus; species Pinus taeda. The sequence continues at coordinate 128,811 of APFE030949569.1, read as the reverse complement.
GCAAAGGTTAGACAAGAGGAGGAATTTAGATTCTAGATGGTTGATGTTGGAATAATTAATCATTGATGTACAATGGATGCCATATCTATCTTGATTTATGTAAAAATATGCATGTCTTCATGTCTTATACAACTAATTTTGTATTTTGGGTGTTTTTTAATAAAAATACAATATATATATATATATATATATATATATATTATATATATATATATATATATATATGCTTCTAAGATGTTTCTCTTCGTAAATTTTTGGGAAATGACACTTCCACGTCTGTGCTTCCAAAAAACGTCCCTGCTTCATCCCTGCTTCATGCAACATTGATTGCAAATCCAATATTTAAAGGTGGTTCATATTGACCATCCTTTGGTTATTTAGTCTCTACACCCCTAGATCAAAGATCTAGAAGTGTTCTAGCATTTTGGGTGGTTTATTAAGGGGTTTCCTTGCTAATTTCTGCATTTTCTGCAGAAATTGTAGCCCTGCTAAAAATAGGGCAACAAAGAATTTTACAAAGGCAACCTCTCAAACAAGCATTCAATCATTGAATTATTTCTATAAACAATTATAATACCTGCAATACATCAAATTTGACTTCTCATATGCCACATCTAACACAATTTTGAATATCTTTGCTTGTTGTTAGATATTTATTTGCAAATATGCATACCTATAATAAAAAAAATAGGGAAACAAAGTTGTTTTACATGGCAACCCTAGTAGCTGCGGCTAGGACAAGAATTGAAACAGAGGGCTGGATGCTTCTGGATAGATTGATGGCTTGCACCCTAATAAAATGTTTTATTCGTAAAAGTATTTACCTATCTGATTATCTAATTTTCTTTACACCAAATTTGACTGGTCAAAACATGAAATAATTACGTTTTTGTTTAGTATATTTTTAGTACATTAAATTAAACTATGGATATTTTATATATTTTCATTACTTAGTGTATTTGTTAGTTGGTTTAGTACCTACCTTATTTATTGCAGATTTTCATAACTAAGCTTGCAGGCCAATAGTAAAAAATCCTTTCTTCACCTATCAAATCCCATTATAAGGCATTTTTATTATAGTTGTTGGTTGGAGTTAGCTCACAAGAAGCCTCCCATAACCTTGTGGAAGGAATTGGGCAAGGAAAATTTTAAGGATGGAAATTTTTCTTGAAGACTAAAAACATTGGTGAATCTAACTAATCCCCAATATGCAAACTATAAAATGTTTATTGACATATTTGTAAAATTATTCAAATTTATAAAGATTTTATTTATAGTCTCTATATAATGTTGGCGATTTTTAAGGTAAAATAATTTTATATTCTAAAATTTGGGTGAATTGTCTTTTATAAAAATTGGAAATTGGCGAATCTTTTTTGTGGAAAAATAATGGAAAATTAGCCCACTCGGCGAATATTAGCCCCTCAAATTTTCCATGGAACTGGGCTTAAGGAGTCGAGACCTAGGTAGAGGTGAGAGTGGGCCTCTGTCCTAGGTGTGTTGAACATAGTGAATTTTAAATATCTTCAACAACCTGCTAAATGGACTAGTACCATTTTTTGGTGTCATTGTCATGAAGGAAGATTTTCAAGTCCTGGTTGCACATTATTACCACTCAAACTAGCAGGGGACCAAAAGGGGATCCCTAAAGGGAAAATGTTAAACCAACGGAAACAAATGGAGACTTAGCCCACTGTCACCTTAGCTAAGGCTCCCTACTTTTTACGCATTTTCACAGATGGGAGGAAACTGGGTATATTATGGAGTCACCAATGAAAGATAAATCAATGAATGGATTTGTTTGACCCAAATGATTCCTTTCTAGAAGAGGTTGAAGGATAGATCTTGCTTGCTTTCTAAGCAAGGTACAATGACTTATAGGAGAGGAATGAGAGGATTTGAGGGTTAGGTTTAGGGGATATGATTCATGAAAGAGTTTCCCAATCCCTAAAATATTTATTAAAATTGGTATCCTGGATGGTTATTGAACAATTTCCTTTTCAAAGGAACGGGACCACACGAGACCAAATGGACCCAGTCTAGGGTAGGAGGAAAGAGTATGGAAACCATGATGTTCTTACCCTAGACAAGGTGGGGAAGGACTAAAGAAATAATTTTCACTTAAAGGTGTTGAATTGATCCTATGAGGCATTAGCCTTCGGGTTGTTAGGGAAAACTTTGATCTCGGACCTAGGCTTGTATTTTCTCTAACCTCCAAGGATGGTATGGCCTCAAATTTGGAGGAGGTATTAAGGAGACACTAGTGCAGGAGAGGCTACGAGATCGAACTTTTTGTAGGGATAATTTACTGGGAAAATGATGCCCTAGATGGCCCAATTTGGTAAGACCTGGGAAAAGGTGAAAAATGTATGATTTTAGGTGACCACCTCTTGGTACATCAGTGCCTTAGTCTTGGGAGAATGGAGTTTATGATGAAAATGAGTAAGGACCTTTGGTTCTTGGTCAAGTAGGCCTCAAGACTACTTCATCGGCCTTCTAGGTCAAAGAGAAGCAATCTTGTATCTTTTATACTTCGATGTGAAAAAGATGATGGCTTATCAAGATTAATTCGTTAATAGAATTACCCCTAGGATATTTCATTCACATTACATGGCCCATACAATAAGAGATACTATAATAGATACAAATCCACAATTTAAAGCATTAAATGCATGCAGAAATTAGCCCTAAGAGTAGTGAAAATCCCAGTCCAATGTATATGACAAAGTAAGAAAAGAATAACATTAAAAACATGTACTTACATGTAATATAATATATCCAACCATCCACAATTTGACAAGAGATCACCTCCAAGATAAGATGGACCAAATCCACACATTAAAATTCATCCATAAATCTCCAATTCATCCACTAAGAACAAGTGTGAAATTCTCAAGAGAGAGAAGAGATTCAATCCAAAGTGATGATGAGAAAATGAGCTCATCTCGCTTGTATTTATACACAAATTAGGAGCTCGAATTAGCCTCCTTTCCCTACATAAGCCCAAAAAATAAAATAATGTTCTAATAATTAATATTTTGGTGACAAGCCCACCAAACTAGCTCATAAATGAAAAATTAAGCCTCTCAAGAGGTTAAATAATAATGTATGTGTGTTACACGGCCTTCTAAGAGGCCTAATGACGTCCATGGGTGCGACAATGAAGAGTATGACCCTCAAAAGCAATGGACAAGGGTGTTTCCCCTTGTAATAACATGTCGTGCTCCAAATGACATGTGGGGCACACAAGTGTCCTCATGGGTCTCAAAACAAATCAAAGATGCTTGTAAATCACCTATAAGGGATAGGATGATAGTGCAGGTGATTCCACATCCTCGTGCAATTCCTAGATCATTTGCCAAGTGTATGGTGCAAATCTGGGGCCAAGTGGGCATGATGGATCAAGTGCATCTTCCTCATCCAATAAGTCAACCACGAGCAATCTCTGAATGGTTGTGGGGATCCATGGAGTGTTATATTCTATTGTGGATGCCCATGGATGTCAACGCACACCCTACATGTGCCAATGTATCCCTCTGGAGGATTAGGACCCCGTATAGGGAGACCAAACCCAAGATGGAGACCATCTGTAATCATGCATAAGATCCAATGTGTCCCCTAGCCTTCCAGTACAACAATTCATTTGAGAAATTGAGTAAATGATCTTACCAAGCATGGACCATATGTGGGGACTTCATAATGGCCTTCCCTTCCATAATGGGCTTCTGGATGTGCCAATGTCTCCTAAACTCCAAATGGGGTTAACCAATTATCCTCTTAGGTGGTTTCTACTTCTAAAGGGGATAATATAGTCAAGGTACATCCCTCAAAAGGTGGCAGCATGTGACAAATGGATGAATGAAGTTGGGAATGAGAAGGGGCAACTCTAGGTCACATGTTGGGGTACAAGGGTAGCTAATAAGAGGGAAGCCCGCACTTAGGTTTATAATGTGTAGGAGAGAGAAATCGTGGTACATGAGGTGCATCGGCCTTGATTTTTCCACCCTTCTTTATATGCCTTTTACCTTTCTATGGTTTTCTTTGATTAACTGCTTTGGGCTCAAGGGGTAAGAGCATGATGTGTAAGATGTAGCAAAGAATATCCCCTTTTAAGGTGGGATAGTTTATTGCCCACCAGGAGTTGGGACAATCATGGATTCCTATATGATGAAGGAGGCTCATAGAACCTATAGGAACCTATAGGAACCACATGCTAAATGTGTTTATCCCGACCATATTTTTCATTGTGGTATATTTTCCTATTGAATGTGGCCATATATTCTTTTATCTTTATTTTTAGATGCATCAACCTCCGGGCTTCATTACAAGCCATGACCCAATGTGTGGGTAAGGAGAAGGGGCATGTTAACCCTATGTGGACCTAATGGAGGAATGTGGACCTACGTGGGAGAAATTATGAAATGGTTAATAATGAATGGAAAAAGGGTAATATAAGTGGATAAGTGAGTGGGACAACGCAACCAAAATCGGGGTTTCTCATGGAATACCTTCCCTTAGAGCCAAATGGTCAGTAAAAGAGATCCCATGGAGCCAGAATCCAAGATTAATACCTAAAACGGGTCTAGGGGACAAGAGCACATACCTAGCCCATTCTTTTCGTCAAATTCCCCCATTAATCCATGCTCATAAGTGTCCATGATAAGATAACTACAATACTCAATTTCCAAATAACAAGGCATACCTTTAGGTTCGGGAGGACCACCTTCAAACATACGATCATGGAAGATGGGCGAGGGACCACATGGTTGGCTCAGGTGGTGGAGAAATGGCACAATGAGCTAGTTGGTGGCTGCAAGGGGTTGCTGGTTGTCGACTGGGGACCATCCTAAAAAAAAAAAAAAAAATTAATTAAATTAAAATAAATAAATAAAACCCTCCTATGGATATCACCCAAAAAATGGTGGGTAACATTTGGCTCGAAATGGGATGTGATCTCTCGAAGTAAATGAAGCTACTAGAATGGGAGGTCACGAGAACTCCAATAATCTTTGGTTATAACAGCATATTTCGGTAAAAATCACATAAGAAATATTCTCTTCGACGTGTTTCGAACCAGCTAGTGTGGTTCATCTTCAAGACAAGATGAGGAACTAAATCCAGGCATTGTAATAAATAGGTGTAGAGAGATACTAACTAGTCGTTAGGGAGTAACAACTAGTTTGACTAAGGGCATAAATTAGTAATAGGTTTTGACCAAAAAGGGTAAGGGAATCTAATTAAAAAATTTCAAAAATATTATTGAATTAAATTTATATTAAAAGTATTTTGATTAAAATAAATATTTATAAATCAAGTAGTTTATAAATAGTGTAACCTAATAAAATAATTTAATTTTTATTAAATACTTTTAGTAATAATCTCTTTAGGAATATATACTCTACTTAATTAAATATTATTATATTATATATCTAAAATGATTAATATTATCAGTTTAAGCCTATTCATTAACCCAAAATATTAACTAATATAAAAACTAATTTTATGAGAGTCAAACCAAATAGGTAGCGTGAATTAACAAATAAAATATTATAAAAAGTTATAATTAATAATAATAATTAATTAGTGATAAAAAAATTAATAACGAATAGTGAATCAAGTTAGCTTAGGGGTATAATGTAGAATTTTGTAGATTTTCCTTACAAATCAGCTAGCTTTGATACATGTAGAAACTTTTTATCTACAAATCACTAGCTCTTGATTTACCATGTAGAAATTTCCACTTTTGTAGATCACCTGGTAATGCAATGTACTAAACAAACACTTGATCTAACTTCTACAAACCAATTAGCGGAAGCTTAATCAACCATGAGCAACATCAATAAGAACACATATAACTGATAAGAAGGAATCAATCACACATAACACAAAAGAATTTACCCGGGGAAAGCACCTGCCTAAAACCCCATCTCTATATTATCATACAAGTGGAGATCCTCAACAACATACAAAAAGAATCAGCGCAATAGCTATCTTGCTCTCTCTGTAATCAGAAGATCCTGATGATATTCAATTAGAAGATGAAGATCATAGACTACCTAGGCCTCAATATATAGGCCACAAGTCCTCCAAACTCTTATAATAGATCCTTCTCCCTGCAAGGAATACTTTCTAGAAATATCCAAGCATCTGATAGTCATCTGATCTCAACTGGGTCTCTGACAGAACTGACATGCAATAGTTATCCATGATTGAATCCTCAGTTATCTAAAATAATAGTTGTCACATGCATGCAAGCATTAACAAACTATATTTTATTATTTTAACAACTTGTTAAAATAATCTAACTGGACTTGACTAGATAGAACTAAGTCAACTGATTCTTTCATTATAGAACTCATACTTATTCCCTCAATCAGTGGAGGAAATTAAGGATAAATTCCTCAATCAGTGGGACAACTCATGTGCATGCTCACAAAGACTTGAAATTCGAATTTCCTTAACTAATTAACTCAACTGAATTAATTAATTAATATTTCCAACTGTTGTTAAGAC
>APFE030949569.1:102912-117081 GCA_000404065.3 Pinus taeda | reverse complement strand
CAACTGATTCTCTCATTATAGAACTCATACTTATTCCCTCAATCAGTGGAGGATATTAAGGATAAATTCCTCAATCAGTGGGACAACTCATGTGCATGCTCACAAAGACTTCAAATTCGAATTTCCTTAACTAATTAACTCAACTGAATTAATTAATTAATATTTCCAACTGCGGTTAAGACCAAAATTAATTTTACTTCCTATAGATAGACTAGGGACTGTTATAAATAGGAAGGGACCCAGAAATGCTATTTTTAGAACTTTCTATTTTTAGCAGTTTCACCCCTCACCCAATGTGGCCAATGACCTCATTGGCAAAACTACTATTTTTAGCAGGTCTATTTTTAGCACATTCTAAATTTAACATTTCTTGTTGCACATTTTTCAACAAATAACAAATAATTAGTAATAATATTAGTTAGAAATAAAATCAAAATATTATAAACAAAATTGTTAAAAAAATAAAAATATATATATAAATATATAAAAATAAATAAATAAATAATAGAAATATATCTTAAAATAAAAATTAGGAAGAAAGAGCGAGAATCCAACATCTGCTGATACTCCAACCATCATCTCTATTTAACTTAACAGATCTCTTTTCAATTTCTAAGGCATCCCTAAATTTACGATGATGAAAATGGTCAATCCTAGCAGTGGCCCTCGCCTCTTCAATGCAGATGTGATGATTGGTTTTTTCTGCATGCTCTGTCAAAGCAGAGGAGTAAGACCTTCCATGCTTGATGTCCACAACATGTTCACAAAGCCTTTGGTTTATTGATCTACCGGTCTCACCAATATAAGGATTTCCACAAGAACAGGGAATGATGTAAACACCCTTCCCATGCTTGGGGTTAATCGGGTCCTTAACAGAACGAAGAGAACTCTGAATAGTGTTAAGGGGCCTAAAAGAAGAATGAATCTTATGTTTCTTCCAACGGTAGATTAGGTAGAGATCAGATCTCTACTCTTCATGTTTGGGTTATCAGCTTGGCGCATCCATCAGAACTGAATTTGTCAGCCATGGTGAACATTGTTCCTGATTTTCAGGGTTCGAATATTGAATGTTCATCAAGCGGTGCTCTTCTTCATTCTTCTCCACATCTTATTCGTCGATGTTCACTCCCAGCCGGAATTTCATCAAGTGTTGTGGTGGCTTCTTTAGATTCTAATATGTCATGCCTTCTCTCCTCCGATTCATCCCCATCGTTTAGCATGGATTCCATTCCCTGCGTCTTATCTAATTCCCTTTGCCCTGATCTGTCTTCCAATCCTTCGGTCGAATTTCAGCCTCCTCCCTCCCCTTCTCACCGAAGTAGTGGAGTCTCGTCCTCCGTCTTGGTAGATTCTATTTGTTCGAGCAATGGGATCCCAACCTCGTTGCCCTCTCCTCGCCCATTTGATAATTCAGCTTCAGGTCACTAGATTTCCTCCGCGGTGGAAGGTCAATCGTCTTCTCTAAGTGGATCAGATGGTTTTCCCTGCATTATTCCCCATCTCCCCTCTGTCCAGCATCCTCTTGTCTCGGCAAATATGCCCTGCATTATTCCCCATCTCTCCTCCGTCCAGCGTCCTCTTGTTTTGGCCAATCCACCCTGCATTATTCCCCATCTCTCCTCCATCCAGTGTCCTCCTATTTCAGTCATTATTAATCTTCCCTCGGCCTCTCCTAATCTTCCCTCACCTTTGAGTGTTTGGTCGTTGGTTGATTTGGAGGTCCCAAAAATTGGGGTTTCGAATTCTCCCACGCCCCTTCACAATTCTTCTTTTTTGATAATTCTAAATAACTATTTCATAAATAATAAAACTAAATTCGATAATAATAATAATTTGAATTAATAATATATTAATATTAATAATAAATTTGAGCTTAACAGTAATAATAAGAATGAAAACCATTATATTAATCTTGATCTTAATAATAATAATATTATTATTATTCATATTAATAGTAATAATAAGACAAAACTTTGTACAGAAGGTCAAATTGGTTTTTGGGAGGGAAGGATGGAGCTCTGCAGCACACTTTCAACATCCTACTCTGACCCTGGTTAACTATCACAAGCACCCGTAGCGGTCTCCCCAGCCAGCCTACAGCACGTCAGTCCTAGCCTGCACAACTGTCGTTTTGAGCGGATAAGAATGGAGGGAATGGAACTCGACACGGTGAACTATTCTCCAGATCCATATTCCAATCAGGTCATCTTCCCAAACCCTATTCTAAAATCGGCCACCGTTATATCTGCCCCATCCTACTCGCTAATGGTGTTGGTTGTCTCCCTGCCTAGGCATAAGGACAACTCCCTCCACATCGGTTCCCTCTCCATCAACTCTCCGGCCCTCGATTGTCTGCCCTTGTCTCCTTCAACCCTCAACCTCCTTGCCTCATGCTCTTCTCCACTCTTCAATCCCACACCCCCCGCTAACCTTTGTTACACTCAGAACCCTAACCCTTTCTTTGGACCTGCTTTGGAAGTGCCCACTCAATCGCAGCAAGCAGCAAATCTCCCCGGGACAGGCGATAGAACATACGAATCCATAGTCCCATCAGGATGTTTGGATACCGTTGTTGTTAGGGTTAGGTCGATGGAGCCCTCCTTGGCAACAAATAATCCAGCAGATCCATTACAAGACCCCCTTACTGCGCCTCAGACAGGGAAGAAGAAATCCAAGTGCATAAGAGCATCTGGGAAAGATTTCACTATTAAATTTGGCGAAGGCCTCACCATGGGGGATATTGCTGACAGTGCAAGCAAAGTTCTGGTGGGTAGGCTTCACAAAAGAACCTATACAGCGGATCGATTAGGGAAATGGGTGAAAGAGATTTGGGGGCAGATCTTCCTTCAGCTGTCGGAGGTACAAACTCTACCTCGTGGATGGTTTGTGCTTCACTTTTCACACAAATAATACACAAATATGGCCCTGGCTCGATTTTGGCATATAGAGATGGCGTCGATTTTACTCAAAAGATGGAGCCCTCTTTTTTATCCTGAAAGAGAGCAGATCAGAGCAGGGCCTCTCTAGGAGAGGTTGCTAGGATTACCTCTGTAGTATTGGTCATAAGAGGTGCTCATCAAAGTTGGTAATACCCTAGGTACGTTTCTAGATTATGACAAATTCATTGTCCAATCCAAAAACCGATCATTAGCCCGTATTTTAATGCACCTGGACACTAGGGAGGGCTTGGAAGAAAGGATTACTCTACAGTGGAGAAACTTCACCCGGGTATAGATCCTGGACTATGAGGGAGTGCGATTTAGATGCCGCAGATGTCACAAGGTTGGGCATCTATTCAAAGAGTTCCCTCTGGTAGTGAAAGCCCAGGAGACAGCAGCAAGGCAAGAAGCTAGCATCGACAAAGGTACTCCTATCATAAGTAGAAAGCATACAGAGGCTGGCCCAGAACATCCCTGGAAGGCGACCCCATCCAAGCCAGTGTAGCATGAAGCTGGAACATCTACGAGTCCTCCATCCCCTCCTCTGACTCGATCTCGGGCAACGGAAGAAGTGGCTCGATCAGTTGGTACTCCTCTTCCCTCATCCCCTACTATATCTTATGTTAATGCATCTAATGCACATCATATGCATAATGCATCAATATCACATGGCATCATCTCCCCTGCATCCATCCCCTGTTCACCTCTCACTCAACACTTGGTTGATTCTACCAACCCCCATCACCCACCCTGTGAAATCCCCCTCTCTCCTTTCATCCCCCTTGGTACCCTCTCATCCCTATAACCTTCATTCGCAAACTCCCTTTGGGGCATCTTAATCATACACTGGCCTTGGTTTGACTCTACCTACATCCTCTGCTAAACCACTTAGAGCGCACAAAGCATACCTCACTCATCCCTTCCTCCGCGTTGGGGCAAAGGTGATCTCAGGCAGACAATATTCTTTAGATCCAGTTCTTAGAGCAAATCAAACCCTAGACATGGTTCCCCCATGAAATGCCTCTCCTTTAACTGTATGGGCTTGGCTATTTCTCTCAAAAAACTAATCCTTCACAGACTCTTCACTGCGGAATCGGTCGACTTAATCCTCATTCAAGAAACCCTAGGGGAAGCATATCATGTTTCTAAGAGTCTATAGGCTATTTTCCCTGGGTGGATTTTCACTGCACTTGATGCCATGGGATGCTCTAGTGGTTTGGCCATGGGATACAATCCCCGTTCCATTAAACCCATTTCGACCTAGGGAGGAAAGGGTTACATGGGCATTGATTTCTTCTCAGTCGAATTGAGAATGGAATTCAGGGTCATGAATGTTTATGGGCCGTGCCAAGGAAGGGAGGCCTTCTGGAACCACCTCCTTAATATATCCTTGTCCTCTGCTGACAAATTCATATTGGGAGGGGATCTTAACTTTTCTATCGGATTCAATGAGTCTTGGGGCTCATCGGCTCAAATCGATCCACTCTCAGAAACTATGGAAAATCTTCTTGACTAGGCCCAGCGCACTGATGTCCCAATGATAAAGCCCCTGCCTACTTTGAGGAATAGAAGGGTTGGGGAAACCGCCCTCACTAAGAGACTTGACTAGTTTGTCATCAAGAATCAGTTGTTGCAGCGTCTATCCCATTAGAGGAAGTGGGTTGGGTCAGGAGGCATATCTGACCATTCACCTATCTACCTGGAAGTATCTAGTCCGCCAAACAAACCTCAGGCACCCTTCAAGTTCAACTCTGTATGGCTATAAGATCCCTCATACATTGAGCTGGTCACTAATCATTGGGCACAAAACCCACCCTCTCAGTATCATACATGGGCTGAAGGCTTTTGTCAAAACCTTCTACAACTCAAGAAGCTCACAATTAAGTGGGTCAAAGAAAAACATCAGAAGGATAACCATATACTCTCATCTATGGAAGCTTCCCTGGTGGACCTTACCGATGACAACAATAGGGAATTTATGAGTGTTGAAGACAAATCCTATCTAGTTGAACTGGAAAACAAAAGAGCAAAGATTTTAAAGGAACGAGAGGAAACCTGGATACTAAAGAGTCATGCTATCTAGCTCAAAACAGGGGATGAGAACACTAGGTATTTCTAGAACCTTGCCAAAGGAAGAAAAGCCTTCAATACCATTTGGCAACTACCCACTCCTGACAGAGGAACTACTAAAACTTTCCACCAGCTCTCACAATTGGGCATATCACACTTCCAACAGCTCTTCAAGGAACCTCCTGGCTATAATTTGGCTGAGATTATCCATGTAGCAGGGCATTTTCCTAGATTTCTCAATCAGGATACAACAGATGAGATCATTGCTCCTATCACCAGAGAAGAACTAGAAGGGACTCTCAAATGGTTCCAAAAAGACAAAATCCATGGGCCGGATGGCTATCCTATTGAATTTTGCCTAGCTTTCTCTGAAATCATTAGGAATGATCTTCTCAATGTAGTCAAAGAGTGCAGAACATCTGGGAGAATGTATGAGGCCATCAATACCACTTTCATTGCTCTTATCCTGAAATCGGATTCCCCGATCTCTTTCAATGATTTTCGCCCAATCTCTCTCTACAACACCATCTACAAAGTCATAGCTAAGATCATAGCAAATTGGTTTTGACCCATTCTATCCCATCACATCTCCCCTGAGCAGTTTTCTTTCCTCCATAATAGGCAGATTCATGAAGCCAATGGCACAGCCCAGGAAGCCATACACTCTATAAAATCTAAGTCTCTGAAAAGCATAATTCTCAAGATTGATCTCACCAAGGCATTTGATCGTGTAAGCTGGCTCTTCATCAATATGATTCTCATCCACTTAGGCTTTCCTAATTGGTTCATAAATTGGATCATCTATTGCATAAATACTGTCTCCTACAGCATCCTGATCAATGGCTCGACAATCCAGTTCTTTCATGCCGAACGAGGGTTGAGGAAAGGTTGTCCCATATCTCCACTTCTTTTCCTTCTAGTGATGGAAGGTCTCAGTAAGCTCATTGCCTCAGCAAAGAGGGAGGGCAGAATTGAAGTCCTGAGAATGAATTATCTCTACCACCTCACTCACCTACTCTTTGTAGATGATGTCCTGATATTCCTAGATGGCAGTGTTAGGGACTCGGCCACCTTCCATGAGATTTGCATCCTCTTTGAAAAATCCACTGGAATGATCACGAATCAAACCAAATCTATGATCACCTTGTTTCATACTACCCCTCAAGAAGTCATAGCAGCTCATATGCACTTTTATTACACCCCCCACAACCTTTCGGATGGCTTAAATGTTTGGGTTTCCTGATAAAACCCAATAGCTATAGGATTGTTGACTGGATCTGGTTAGTGATCAAGCTAGAGAAGAGGTTGAAAAGTTGGAATCATAGAATACTCTCTAGAGCAGGGAGACTTGTCCTAATCAAATCTGTTCTGGAAGCCACCCCGGTATACTGGATTTCCCTTGCCTGGATCCCACAAGGAATCGTTAGTCGTATACAATAGATATGCAGTCAATATCTTTGGAATGGACATAAGGAAGGTAAAATATTTGCGTGGGTTAGCTGGAAGAACATCACATTCCCAAAGAAATGGGGGGGTGGGGGTTAAAAGATATACCTTATTTTGCCAAAGCACTTGCAGCAAAGATGAGCTAGTCTCTTCTCACTGCTAACAACCTTTAGCTGGAAGAACATCACATTCCCAAAGAAATGGGGGGGTGGGGGTTAAAAGATATACCTTATTTTGCCAAAGCACTTGCAGCAAAGATGAGCTAGTCTCTTCTCACTGCTAACAACCTTTTGACAACAGTGACATACCATAAATACATCTGGCCTCAATAGATCCTGGAATGGGTTCGTCAACATGACTGGCCAAGTGGGGGAATATCCTTTTTTTGGAAATATATATCACAAACAATGCCTTTAATCAGAGCAGATTTGGCATGGCGCATAAACAATGTCTCCTATGTGAGAATTGGTATCGATCCCTGGATAAGTGGGGGTGACTGATACCTTCTTCCATCGGACCTCCTACAATATCTAAATCACAGTGAGGTCAAGATGATCGCCCAAATTGTTGATCAAGACCACAGATCCATCCTCAAATAGCACTAGCGACCAGCTCATGAACTAAATATTCCTGCACAGTGGCAGCACTCTTGGGATTCATACATTGGGGCTCTATCTGAAGCACATATAATCCTTAATCAGGATCCTAATGTCTTACTTTGGACCCCTGTTGATCATAGGAAATATAGTCCAAAACTCAGATATTTGCATCTACTACAACCCCAAAAGCCCAACCACATTCATGAATGGTGGCAACAGCTATGGAGGCTAAAATCTCCCCCTCGAGCCCGCCTATTTAAGTGGTGCATTTTAAGCAACAAAACCCCCACGAGAGAGGCACTTATGCACAGATCCATCTTTGGGCCGAGTTGGTGTGTTCTTTGCAAATAGGCAACTGAATCAAATGAGCATTTGTTCTTGTCCCACTCATCTGTCACACAATTCTGGCAATCAATAACAGAGCATCTCTTAATGAGGAATGATTGACAGGGCCCTACTATTTTGCAAGCTTGGAATATCTGGAACACAGTGCACCAGAGGAAAAAATCCCAATGCCTACCTCTTATTATCTGCTGGTCCATTTGGCTAGCCCGAAACTGCCATATATTTAAGAATCAGCCTGTCTACTAGCCCCTGCTCACTGCAAAGGCAATGACAGTCTATCATGACATCCCTAATGAAGAGCCATCATGCACCCGTATAATATCGAGACCTGGTAATATCAAGAAAACTCGGCCATGGGCCTTTTTCGACGGGGCAACACAACCTCAAGGCTATGGGGGGGGGTTGCTTATACATCTCGGACCAGCATCATCAAAGTCAAACTAGGACTGGGGGAAGGAACAAATAACTTTGCTGAGCTTATCACTCTCAGACACTTACTGCATTTTACACTCGCACATAATTGCACTTCTCTACAGATCTTTGGAGATTCTCAGATTATCATAAATTAGTTCAATGCAAAAAACCAACGTCATGCTATATCTCTTCAAAACATTCTGAATGACGTTCACAATCTCAAAACAGGTTTTAACATGGCCTCTTGTCAACATATACACAGGGAATACAATGAGGATGTTGACACGCTTTCCAAGGAGGGATCGCTACTTCCCTGAGGTATGTGGTTAATCAATGAACAACTAGGCACAGAGGTCTATCAAGATCATCATAGACCATATATAGACCAAGACTACTATAGGGTGGATCGACCATAAGCTACACTAGCATCTATTTTGATGTCGTTTTTTTGAGTAACTGCATAGACATAACAATATGTATATATTTATATTTCTGATGATAAAAGAGACAAGTATTTTTTATACTAGAAATGGCAAGGCCATAAATTTTGCTTCAGCAAACTATTGTACAAAGATCTATATTGGTCTTACAGATACAACATATGCCATAGGCATCTACTACATGTAATTTTTCTCTCATAATGAAAGAGTACGATTTTTTCCTTGGAAAATATTAATAGTAATAATCTTTCTTCTATTTCTTTACAAAATATAACTAGTGATAAAAAGGCTTCTTATTCAAGCAATAAGGTTGTTAATATTTCCAATTTCTCTTTTGATTCCCATGTTTTTAGTCTTTTAGAACAAGGTCTAAACTTTGTTGTAGCTCCCAGAAAAATTCCTGTGAATGATATTATTTGTGACATTGAATTCAAGATTCAAGATTTACCCGATTCCACTTAAGATATTATTAGGCAGGATTGTGCAGTTATCCTTAGAAAGGCTAAACCCCCTAGGAACAACCTTAGCAAGCTTGAGTTTGAAGCTCTCAAAACCTTGAACAATAACAAGGACATTGTTATTCTAAAATCTGACAAAGGGGGTGCAGTTGTCATTCTTAACAAGGAGGATTACTGGAAAAAGATGTTAGATCACCTTTGCTAAGAACCCCCTAAAAAATATTTCTAAAATAGTTGCTCTAGCCACAAAATCTATTTGCAATGTTAGCTCCCTTAGCAAGAAGATTATTGAAAGCAACCCTCTCACTCCTAGGATCTATGGTCTCCCCAAGATCCATAAGGATGCGGTCCCCCTTCGCCCCATTGTCAATACTATTGGTGGGCCAACTTATCTTTTAGCGAAATTTCTTGCAAATAAGATCAAGCCTCTCGTTGGCAGGATTGAATCCTATGTTAAAGATTCGTTTTTATTCGTTAATGAGTTAAAGGATTTTAGATTTGATCCTGAGGATTAGCCAGTGAGTTTTGATGTCGTCTCCTTATTCACTAATATCCCTATTAATGGGGCCATTGATGTCATCAATCACGTCACTGATCCTGATACTGCATTTTTAGTTAAAATTTGTCTCACCTCTACTTTCTTTAGTTTTGAGGGTGAATTATATGAGCAAACCTGTGGTGTGGCTATGGGTTCTCCCCTTTCCCCTATTGTGGCCAATCTCTTCATGGAGGAATTTGAATCCAAAGCCTTGACTTTTGCTCTTTACCAACCCAAACTTTGGAAAAGGTTTGTGGATGACATTTGTGTTGTGTGGTCTCATCGGAAAGAAAATTTGGAATTGTTTTACCATCATCTTAATAATCAATTGAGTTGCATAAAGTTCACCATGGAATTCAAAGTTGATGATAGCCTGCCTTTTCTTGACGTTCTTATCTCAAAGAAGGATGACGGTTCTTTCTCTCATCAATTTTTTCAGAAGAAAACTCACACAGAGAAATATCTCCATGCTAGTTCCCATCATTTTCCTGCTCAAAAGCTAGGCATTCTCAACACCTTAGCCACTAAGGTGTTACGAGTTTCTCACGAAAATCACCTTGAAGATGAGAAACCCACCTCAAATTTTTTAATAAGAATGGTTATAGTAGGTCTCAAGGTCTTATGGCTTTTCTAAATGCTGAAAAAGGTCCTAAGAATAAGATTGATCCCAAGGATTGGTCTTCTGGAGTTCATCTTCCTTTTATTCAAGGGACCACGGATAAATTCGCTGGGATCTTGAAGAAACATAAGATTCATTTTTCTTTTAGGCCCCTTAACACTATTTGGATTTCTCTTCATTTGGTTAAGGACCCGACTAACCCCACAGATGGGAAAGGTGTTTACATCATTCCGTGTTGTTGTGGAACTCCTTATATTGGTGAGACCGATCGATCAATAAACCAAAGGATTTGTGAACATGATGTGGACATCAAGCATGGAAGGTCTCGCTCCTCTGCTCTGGCAGAGCATATAGAAAAAACCAATCATCACATCTGCATTGAAGAGGCGAGGGTCATTGCTAGGATTGACGATTTTCATCATCGTAAATTTGGGGAGGCCTTAGAAATTGAAAAGAGACCTGTTAATTTAAACAGAGATGATGGTTGGAGTATCAGCAGATGTTGGATTACCGCTCTTTCTTCCTAAAAATATTTATTTTTTTATTTTAATTTTAATTTTTTTAAACAATTTTTGTTTATAATATTTCGATTTATTTCTAATTAATATTATTACTAATATTTTTTAGAATAATATTGTTATTCCCTACTACTTGATAACAATATGTTATTATTTTTATTACTTTTTTAATATATTACTAATTATATTTTTTATAATATTATTATTTATTAATGACCTAACTATTTGTTATGACTCTCTAAAATTAGTTTTTATATTAGTTAATATTTGGGGTTATGAATAGCCTTAAATTGATTAATATTAATATTTTTAGAATATTATATATAATAATATTTATTAATAGGGTTATAAGGGGTTATAAAAAGTTATAAAAAAAATAATTTTTTATTAATTTAACATATTAATAACTACTTGATTTATAATATTATTTTAAATCAAATATTTTAATATATAATTTTAAATTCAATAATATTTTTTAAATTCTTTAATTAGATTCCCTCACCCTTTTTGGTCAAAACCTGTTACTAATTTCTTCCCTTATTCAAACTAGTTGTTACTCCCTAACGGCTAGTTAGCAACTCTCTACATATATTTATTACAATGCCTGGATCTGGTTCCTCATCTTGTCCTAAAGATGAAACACACTGGCTGGTTCGAAATGCGTCGACGAGAATATCTCTTATGTGATTTTTACCGAAATATCATATGACATTAATTCAAATGTTGAAATGAACAAGCAATGCATCCTACCCTAACATGCAGATGACGAAGCTACTATTAAGTGTAAAGAAATTGCAACCAACATATCATCAAGTCAATATAATTATGCCTACCTATAAGATTACTAATGCATCAAATCCCAAAGCGAATGCAATCCAAAACACATGGAGGATGTTGTGGGCGGGAGGTGGGAAAATATGATGCCCACACATGGATGATTATTTGAGAAGAGGAATTCCAGGAGATCTTCTATTGCAACCAAAATATATAGATGTCAACAACCAATCTCATAAACATTTGATGAATGGAAATCTCTGGCATATCACTTCCACCATTGTCCTTATTATTTATGTCATGGCTTATGGCCTTCATTGGGTTATGATTAGTAGGAAAGGGAGGCCAAAAGGATGGAGAAACACAAGTAGGTTGCACATGATAATTACACTTGAAAGGGGAGACTATGGAGTGATCAAAACCCTTACAGTGCGTCCAAGGAGGAAAAGTATAATCGATGAGGGGATTTTCCTTGACACTATACTTGGGAGGGGGAAAGGGCTCATAGTTACTTAAGATCATATGACCAAGAGTGAGGGAATCACTTGATGAAGACTCAAGATGACGACCAATATGAAAAATGGAGGAAGAAGTATTGTATTCAATGGTTTTTTCTTTCCCTGAATCATAATCTAAAGGATCAAGTAATTTGAACATAGAATCATACTCATGAGAAGTGGTAGCATTACCAACTTCCTTAGAATCAAGGATTGGGTATATTATGGAGTCACCAATGAAAGGTAAATCAATGAATGGATTTTTTGTGACCCAAATGATTCTTTTCTAGAAGAGGTTGAAGGATAGAGCTTACTTTCTTTCTAAGAAAGGTACAATGACTTATAGGAGAGGAATGAGAGGATTTGAGGGTTAGATTTAGGTGATATGATTTGATAAAGAGTTTATCAATCCCTAAAATCTTTATTGAAATTGGTATCCTGGATGGTTCTTGAAGAATTTTATTTTCAAAGGAACAGGACCACACGGGACCAAATGGACCCAGTCTAGAGTAGGAGGAAAGGGTATGGGAACCAATGATGTTATTACCCTAGAAAATGTGGGGAAAGGATCAAAGAAATAATTCTCACTTAAAGGTGCTGAATTGATCCTATGAGGCACTAGCCTTAGGGATGTTAGGGAAAAGTTTGATCTCAGAGCTAGGGCTTGGATTTTCTCACAAATCCACCATCAGAATGGCCTAAAATTTTAAGGAGGTCTTGAGGAGACACTAGTGTAGGAGAGGCTAGGAGATATAACTTTTTGAAGGGATAGTTTGCTACGAAAATGATGCCCTATGTGACCCAATTTGGCTATACCTAGGAAAAGATGAAAAAGTATGATTTTAGGTGACCACATATTGGTATATCAATGGATTAGTCTTGGGAGAATGGAGTCTATGATGAATATGAATGAGGACCTTTGGTTCTTGTTCAAGGAGGCCTCAAGACTACTTCGTTAGCCTTCTAGGTCAAAGAGAAGAATCTTTCAGCTTTTATACTTCGATGTGCAAAAGGTGATGGCTTATCAAGATCAATTCATTAATAGAATTACCCCTAGGAGATTTCATTCACATTATATGGCCCATACATTGAGATATTTTATAATAGAGACAAAATTCCATAATTTAAAGTAGTAAAACGCATGCAGCAATTAGCCCTAAGAATAGTGAAAATCGCAGTCCAATGTATATGACAAAGTAATACAAGAATAACACTAAAAGTGTCTACTTACATGTAATAGAATATATCCAACCATCCACAATTTGACAAGAGAGAAGCTCTAATATGTTGGGTCCCTATAATACTAGTGATTACCCCATTACTATTGTGTTATACCCCTTATTTATATTGTTGTGCCCCTATTACCCACATATTGTTATTTCTGTGCCCCATAGAATCCCTCTATTATTATTTTTGTGGCTTTATATTATTATTGTTAGGTCTGCTGGATTATATTGTGACTCCTTAGACTCCTATTATAGAAAGGAGGTTTTTTTCATTTGTATATCAGAATTGTTCATTTATGTAATGTAAAGAGGTTGCCCCTGAAGAGGCTGTTTCTAAGTCGTTGATCTATCTTTTCTATCTTTTCTTGAGTGGTTTTAAACATTTGGTATTCAACTTTGGATTCTAGGGTTTCGCTGCTCCAAACAGGTCATCGTGGAATTTTCGCTATAACTTTTTTTCTATGACGTTTCAGAAGTCGCAAAAAAAAACCCATTTGAGAAGAATTGACGCTGAACGTTGGGTCTGAATTTCAGAGATTTTCGCGCAATAGTTTCGGAGATATGATCTGAGGAAATTGGTCTTTTTGCAGACTCCTGAATTACATTCAAAAAAGGTGACCTGGGGAAAATCGTCATAACTTTCTCCCTGAGGATCAGATTGCAATTTCGTAAAAAGTTACAGAAAGAGGACGGACTGTAGTTTCTTGTGGGTGGTTTTTAGATCCAAATGTTGAAACAGTGACTCGTGGCACGTCATACAAGTTCGCTCTACTGAACTAGTCTATAATCAAGTCACTGTGGGAGATTTCGTATAAATCTTCCTTGAAGAATCCAATTTGGGTAAGAGTTGTGGCATTGGAAAGAGGACACAGAGGGCTACTACAGGTCACAAATTCAGAACTAGATAATTAGAAAGTACAGAGATACATCAGAGGCAATATCGAGCTCCTAGAAAGTGGAAAAAGGTGTGTAGATTTTCTTTAATTTTTGCTTAATCTTGGTTTGAAAATTTATTTTGAAGGAATTCAAAGGGAATATTAGAGAATTATTATTGGTAACTGATGCCCCGAGGAAAGAAAATGCAAACACCTAGTAAGGAGCCTGAAATCTCTAGCAGGACTCATGAAGAAGAAGAAGAAATGCTATATGATATATCAAAATTACAAGAACAAGTGCAACGAGTGTCACTTGCACAAAAAGCAACAGAATCTAAAATGGATGGTTTAAGGAAAGATGTAGAAGCTAAGATGGATGGCATGGAAGCTAAGGTGAATGGCATGGACGCT
>APFE030949569.1:56021-85642 GCA_000404065.3 Pinus taeda | reverse complement strand
AAAAAAAAAAAAAAAAAACTCTGAGGGATATCACCCACAAAATTGTGGGTAACATTTGGCTCCAACTGGGATGTGATCTCTCGAAGAAGTGGATGAAGCTACTCGAATGGGAGGTCATGATAACTCCAACAATCTCTTGGTTACCATAGAGCTATCAACTGCACCTATGATAGATGAAAAACACAGGGCAGCATGCTTTCGCAGCGTCTCATGATCGCATATGGTATATGTTAGGCCATAAAATCAACAAAAAATAAAATATGCAAATATGCATCTATGTACCATGAGAAATGTCATATGACCTTAATTCTAATGCGAAAATGAAAATGCAATGGATCCAACCCTAACATGCATATGACGAAGTTATTATTAAGTGTAATCATAAAGCTAGTGCAACCAACATATCATCAAGTCAATATAATATGCATGCCTATATGATTACTCATGCAACAAATCCCGAAGTGGATGCAAACCAAAACACATGGAGGATTTTGTGGGTGGGAGGTGGGAAAATATGATGCCCACACATGGATGATTATGTGATAAAAGGAAGTCCATGAGATCTTCTCTTGCAGCCAAAATATAGAGATGTCAACAACCAAGATCATGAACTTTTGATGAATGCAAATCTCTGGCATATCACTTCCACCATTGTCCTTCTTATCTATTTCATGTCTTATGGACTTCATTGGGTTATGATTAGTAGGAAAGTGAGGCCAACGAGATGGAGAAACACAAGTAGGTTTCACATGATAATTACATTGGAAAGGGGAGACTATGGAGTGATCAAAACCCTGATGGTGTATCCAAGGAGGAAAAGTATAATCAATGAATGGATTTTCCTTGACACTATAGTCAGGAGGGGGGAAGGGCTCATAGTTACTTGAGATCATATGACTAGGAGTGAGGGAATCACTTGATGAAGACTCAAGATGATGACCAATAAGAGAAAGGGAGGAAGAAGTATTGTATTCAATGGGTTTTTCTTTCCCTAAATCATAATCTAAAGGCTTAAGTGATTTGAACATAGAATCATACTCATGAGAAGTGGGAGCCTTATTAATTTGCTTAGTATCAAGGATTGGGTCTCTCCTTAAAGGAGAATCGAACACTTCCAACTGCCCCCCTTTATGCAAAGGAAAATGAATATTCTCCTTCCTAATGGTATCAATGGGTATGTCATCATAAATAATGCCTGAGGGGAAGGGAATACTGGTCTCATCCTCATCCTCCTTGTCAATGCCATAAATGGGAGCACAATCAAATTGAGGACCAAAAATTTCCAATTTCTTTCAATGTGGAATTAATCTTCAATGTTATCTTTCAAGGGGTTAATGGGGCCAGCTTCCTCAAGGTTCTCGAAAGGATAATCATCAGAAGTAATATCCTTGAGAAAGGTTAGGTTAGTCTCAACTTCACCTTCCATAGACTCATTCTTAATAACACGTGTGTTCTCAAAATCATCCTTCTCACCATGCGGACCCAACGATGACTCGTCTTCATTCTCATTACTTAGATTCTCAATGTCTTGATTGTTGAGAATTCAATAGGGAAGTGAATATGTTAATTCTCTTTAACTTGATAATTGTTTGTGTTGCCTTTTTCCTTATTAGCTTTGTTCCTTATTATTATAGTGTGAGATATATCAAATAGCTACCAAACCAGAAAGAATAGTGACACAATATATAGGTTGCAAGTCAGGGCCAAAACCCCTCCTCTTGAGGGGAAAACCCTTAAATCTCTTCTCTTCTCTTCTTATAGATCCTTCAATTGACGAATACCATGACCTAGTGACTTAGACAAATACCCTCTAAGATCAAGATCAACTCAGACTCCTACTGCAAGATCTTCAACCTTCTATTGCACATCTGAAATTTTGTCTCTCGTCCATTGATGCAACTATTGTTGCTCCTCAAGAAGACTTTGATCTTCTTCATACAGCCTCCTTTCCCCTTCAATTTCCTTTCTTTGAGACTTAGGGCTAGTGGGGTACTCTGAGTGACCTTCGCTTGACTTCATTTCTCTCTTTCCTCCAAGATCGAACCAAAGATAACCCCGACATAGAAACCCTAGCTTCGACTTGCATGTGGGAGAGAGAGAACTAGCCCAAGCACTTTGACTTCCTTCGATTTCTTCTTCGACCTTCTTCTTTGACTTCTCTTTTTCCTCTACTTTGCATAGAAAGAGATGTGAGTGAGTGTGTCTAATGGAGGACGAGTTCCTCTCTCTATATAGGCTTCTTCAAGGGTATAAGTGGCTCTTCATGTAGGCTGACTTGATCTTGGAGGGAATTTTGACACTTTAAAGAAAAAAAACATTTTTTTCTTTATAAGATACAATGTGCCGATGGGGTCTTCAATATATGACAATGACTCTTAAACCTAGGAAAAACTGTAGAAGCACTCAATGAGTTCTTGACCTATAAAATAAAAGAACTTGAGCATGAAACCCATGCTCCAATAATAATTCCTTTTCATTTTAAAATTTACAAGAATAAATTTCATACTTATGAAGACCGAACCTAGTTACACATTTTTCAACATTGATGATGCTTGATGAAGACTTCCTCTTGGGTGCTTAATGATAGGTATACTTGAAAGTGACTAATAAAACTATCAACAAATTCCTCAATTGATGAGATTCTCTTGGGGTCATGATCATGCAGCCATGAGTTGTGACCATCGAGACATCCCATGAACAATAACATAAGGACATCTTGGTGAACCACTTTCTCCTTTTAAGTATGTGCATTGAATCTTTCTACATGGTCAATTGCGGAGAGTGGATCACCATCAAACAGGGGCACCCCACATACCATCCTTCCCATGACATGATTAGGGTTCCCAGGGATGCTAGCAATGTCCAAAGCAGGAAATTTATCAAATAAAGACAACTTATTTGAGATATGCATGAAAAATATGTAGGAGTCGTCAGGGTGAAATTAAAGATGCCTAGAATAATGCTTGCTTCACCCTACAAGCATCGACTTTAAAGTTCAATGAAGAACTAGGGCTTCGTTATTCCAATGGAGTCACCAATAATGATATGCCAATATGTCGTATGGGGAACAAAACACATGTTTCATCTTCCCGGCAACAACACCAATATGTTAGCGCTCAAACTAACAAGGGACCTAAAGGGCAAATGCTAGACCAAGGGCAACAAATGGAGACTTAACCCATTGTCACCTCAGCTAAGACTCCCTACTATTTTTGGAATCTCAACGATGGTAGGAG
The DNA here is from genome assembly GCA_000404065.3 of Pinus taeda. NCBI lineage: Eukaryota > Viridiplantae > Streptophyta > Pinopsida > Pinales > Pinaceae > Pinus > Pinus taeda. Next base: position 82,406 of record APFE030949569.1, on the reverse strand, counting down.
ACCTAGTATATTATGGAGTCACTAATGAAAGTTAAATCAATGAATGGATGTGTTTTGACCCAAATGATTCCTTTCCAAAAGAGGTTGAAGGATAGAGCTTGCTTGCTTTCTAAGAAAGCTACAATGACTTCTAGGAGAGGAATGAGAGGATTTGAGGGTTAGGTTTAGAGGATATGATTCGTGAAAGAGTTTCCAAATCCCTAAAATATTTATTGAAATTGGTATCCCGAATGGTTCTTAAAGAATTGTCTTTTCAAAAGAACAGGACCACACGGGACCAAATGGACCTAGTCTAGGGTAGGAGGAAAGAGTATGGCAACCAATGATATTCTTACCCTAGACAAGTTGGGGCAGGGATCAAAGAAAATAAAATAACTTAAAGGTGTTGAATTGATCATATGAGGCACTAGCTTTTGGGATGTTATGGCAAAGTTTGATCTTGGAGCTAAGGCTTGGATTTTCACATAACTCCTCCGCCGGAATGGCCTAAAATTTGGAGGAGGTCCTGAGGAGACACCACCACGAGAGAGGCTAGGAGATAGAACTTTTTGGAGGGACAATTTACCAAGAAAATGATGCCCTAGGTGACCCAATTTGGCTAGACTTAGGAAAAGGTGAAAAATGTATGATTTTAGGTGACCAACTCTTAGTATATAAGTGCCTTAATCTTGGGAGAATGGATTCTATGATGAATATGAGTGAGGACCTTGGGTTCTTTGTTAAGGAGGCTTCAAGACTACTTTGTTAGCCTTCTAGGTCAAAGAGAAGCAATCTTGCAGCTTTTATACTTCGATGTGAAAAGGGTGATGGATTATAAAGATCAATTCGTTAATAGAATTAACTCTAGGAGATTTTGTTCACATTACATGGATCGTTCATTGAGGGATGCTATAATAGAGACAAAATTCCACAATTTAAAGCAGCAAATTCATGCAGCAATTAGCCATAAGAATAGTGAAAATCCCAGTCCAATGTATATGACAAAGTAAGACAAGAATAACATTAAAATAATGTACTTACTTGAAATGGAATATATCCAACCATCAAAAATTTTACAAGAGATAAGCTCCAAGATAAGATAGACCAAATCCACACATCAAAATTCATCCATAAAGCTCTAATTCATCCAATAAGAAAAAGTGTGAAATTATCAGGAGAGATACGGGATCCAACCCAAAGTGATGATGAGAAAATGATCTCATCTCACTTGTATTTATACACAACTTAGGAGTTCGAATTAGCCTCCTTGGCCTACATAAGCCCACAAAATAAAATAATGTTCTAACAATTCATCTTTTGGTGACAAGCCCAACAAACTAGCTCATAAATGAAAAAGTAAGCCTCTCAAGAGGTCAAATAATAATCTATGCATGTCGTAGGGCCCTCTAAGAGGCCTAATGAGCTCCATGGGTGCCATAATGAAGAGTAGGACCCTCAAAAATAGTGGACAAGGGGGTGGCCTCTTATACTAATTGTGGTGCTCCAAATGACATGTGGGGGCACACAAGTGTCCTCATGGGTCTCTAAACAAATTAAAGATGCTTGTAGATCATTTGCAAGGGCTAGGATGATAGTGTAGGTGATGCCATATCATCATGCAAGTCCTAGATCATCTGTCAAATGTATGGTGCAAATCTGGGGCCATTTGGGCATAATGGATTAGGTGCATTTTCCTCGTCCAATAAGTGAAACACGAACAATCTCTGAATGGTTGTGGGAATCCATGGAGTGTTATCTGCTGTTGTGGAGGATCACGGATCTCAACCCACACCCTACATGTGCCAATGTAGCCCTCTGTGGAGGATTAGGACCCTTTATAGGGAGACCAAACCCAAGATGGAGACCATCTGAAATCTTGCATAAGATCTAATGCATCCCCTAGCCTTCCAGTACAACAAGTCATTAGAGAAATTTATTAAATGCGTTTACCAATCATGGACCACATGTGGGGACTTCATAATGGCCTGCACTTCCATAATGGGCTTTGGGATGTGCCATTGTCTCCTAAACTCCAAATTGGGTTAACCAATAATCCTATTAGGTGGTTTTTACTTCTAAATGGGATAATATAGTCAAGGTACATCCCTCAAAAGGTGGTGGCATGTGACAGATGGCTGAATGAAGTGGGGAATGAGAAGGGGCAGCCCTGGGTCACATGCTGGGGTACAAGGGTAGAAAATAAGAGGGAAACCCACACTTGGGTTTATAATGTGTAGGAGGGAGTAATCATGGTACACGAGGTTCCCTGGCCTTGATTTGTCCACCCTTCTTTATATGCCTTTTTATGATTTTCTTTGATTAACTACTCGAGGCTCAAGGGGTAAGAGCATGATGTGTAAGATGTATCAAAGAACATCCCCTTTCAAGGTGGGGTGGTTTATTGCCCTCCAAGGGTTTGGACAATCATGGGTTCCTATATGATGAAGGAGGCTCATAGATCCTATAGGAACTAGGGTGATGGCCATGATGATGGGGTAGAGCTCATGTATTGGATTTTTCCCACGTGCTAAATGTGTTTGTCTCAACCATATTTTGCATTTTGTTGTACATTTTCATGTTGAATGTGGCCATATATGCTTTTCTATTTCTTTTTAACTGCATCAACCTTCCAGCTTAATTCCAGGCCATGACCCAAAGTGTGGGCAAGGGGAAGGCACATGCTAACCCTATGTGGACGCAGTGGAGGAATGTGGACCCGAGTGGGAGAAATGATAAATGGGGTAGTAGTGAATGGAAAGAGGGTAATATAACCAAATAAGGGAGCAGGACCATGCAACCAAAATCAGGGTTTCCCATGGAATACCATCCCTTTGAGCCAAATAGTTAGTAAATTAGATTCCATAGGACTAGAATCCAAGGTTAATACCTAAAAGGGGCCTAGAGGACAAGAGCACAGACCTAGCCCATTCTTTTCGTTGAATCCCCCATTAATCCATGGTCAGAAGTGTCCATGATAAGCAAACTACAATACTTAATTTCCAAATGACAAGGCATACCTTTAGGTTCGAGAGGCCCACCTTCAAATATGCGAACATGGCAGATGGGTGAGGGACCACATGGATGGCTCAAGTGGTGGAGAAATGGAATAATGAGCTAGTTGGTGGCTTTAAGGGGCTAATGGATGCAGGCTCAAGACCATTTTAGAGAAAAAAACTTTGAAGCTCGAACTTTCCAGCAAATGATTGTTGCTACTCTGGAAAATTGAATTCTCCAAGTGACTCTGGTGTATTCTCCATCACCACATTAATCCCTTCCTATATCTTCCTACTAGGACTCCAACGACCAATATTAAATCTTAATCGATGGCTCAGATCAGTTCTGGATCGACCCGTCAGACTTTCTAGAGAATTTTCCCCTTGACTTAATTAATTTTTATTAATTAACCAGTTTTCCTAAGTTTAGACTTAAGAAACATTGAAAAAAAATGTTAATAATCTAAATAAGTCATCTATATGTGGAATTTCCATAAACAATTTGTGATTTTTGGAGATCTCATGTATTTTAGCCTCTCCACAAAATTTCATGGCTAGAACACATTCGATGCTATAGAAACTAACACTCCCTCTTAGTGAGGATTGTGTTCTCTCTAGTGTTGCACATCCTGCCACAACACCTTGTCTCTATATCACCTCCTATTACGTTGTTGATGTTTGGCTACTGCTACCCACCATCTACTTCAAAACTCTAATGATGCATCTATGTTGCTGTTGACACTGCTATATTTTTTCCAACTCTACATCTACTCTCCAACTCCCTCTCAATTGTTGTTGCTGCAATTGCAAATACTACAATTGAGAAGCATCCAAAATATTGAATCAATTTTGTTTAGTATGATGCATCTGTGTCCCAAGTCTCTAACTGCTACTATCGTTTTCACTGTCACTAAAGACTCTGCGCTACTGCTGACTATGCTACTAAACCACCTGCTCTGTTGCCAACATTACACTGCGATCCTCAACATATGCTTGCTACTAGTCTGCAATTGTCACTCTGGTATTGACTACATCAACTGCCACTGATCCATCCTGCTACTGAATAATTTGGGCCCTTTGTAGCCAAGTGATGATCCATGAGGAGGACACCTCAATGGACCCTACCCAAACTTTGCAACTCTGACCTCTAATCTACTCATATTATTGTTGCTACAACTCTATTGTTATCTTTGCACTGTTGTTGCAACTGCTTCAATAATGAGTTTGATCTCCCCAGATCTTGAAGCACTAGCTTCCATAGCACTGCTCCCTCTGAAAATAGACTCCTTATGAGTCTTGATCTCGCAATGGGAAATCTCTCTACTCCCTCCTAGAAACTGGCATTTTCCTCCTACACTGGGAACTAGACCGCGTAGTTCTACGATGGGAATATCTTGGCTAGAACTGCACCTGCATACTGCAATTGGGTAATTCACATTGCGTGTGTCATTACATCTAGCTCTACAACTATCTCACGTGTATTGACTGCAAATAGATCTGCAACTATCATCTAAATGATTGTTAGTTCCTACTAACACTAAGTCTGCTATATGATATTGTGGGCTCCTGTAGTGAAGTTGATGGTCCCGCTACAACAACTTGGAACTAATCTAAGTAATATCCTTGTTGCAACTGCGTTGGACCCTTCCCATGTGGCACATTGGAGTTTCATACTCCACTTCCTGGATCTGTTGCCTCATTGTCTCCTTTCAAGTCTAGACCCTAGCTAGGACCCTTCCCTTCTTTGTAACTCACACTAAACAAATCGCACTTCCTCCGACACTAGTTTCCAATAATTGGAAGTTGAACTACTATCGAGATCTTTATTCTGGCTAACTCGCACGGCTTCCTCTGGTAATATAGTATAATCATCCCTGCAGGATGGAAAATCTGGAAGCTCAAAACTGGAAAAATAAACCTCGAAAATCTCCCTCTTTCCCTCTGCTCAGTTGTTGAATCTTCTACTCGCACTCCCTTCTAGAGTGAGGAAATCTGCACTCAGCTACTACCCACTACAGGAAATTTAGATTTCTGGAACCCGAAATCCCCTAAGAGAATTTTTCCCTCTTGTGTGTGTGCTTTTATCTTCCTCCTGATGCGAACTCTTCTTATACAACCTGCAGCAAAACCCTCTGTGTCCAACCAAGGAATCTGCCTAGCGAAAATATGAGTTCTTGTTGCTCTCTCTGACTATTGGAATCACCATCTTAGGCAAATCAAGTTTTTCAGCCCATCTTGCAACTGAAAACCAATTTTTTCCCCAGCAATTTGGCTTTCCTTTCAATGAACTATGTTGGATCTAAGAATTTCGGCCTCTTGCTCCTCCTGAGCAGCGAAATTCTTTCCTCCGCTTCTGAGCTTCCCGGTTGATCACTCATGCTCTAATATCGTGTGCAAATTTCATCTATTACAACAACTGGAAATTATTTTCCTAATTTTAATTTATTTGCAATTTTCTACGGAAAATACCAAATAATTCACAATGTGGTTTTGACAAATAAATACTGCGAAAGAAAAATAGCAATAGAATTTGAGAAAATCTAGCACACACACACACACAAAATTTACACAATTATTTTTGGACAAATGTCCCTCGAAAATCCCAACTTGGGAAAACCAGTGTAGCAACTAAGGGTTTTATTATTATGCAGCAATGAAATTTTGAGTACAATCTTTGGATGCCCAACTAGCAATCCAAATAACAAGAAAATCTAGCCAAAATTATTTAAGGGAATTTCTCTTCTTCCACAAGCAACCCCGGCACAACTTCCCTTCATAAATTCATCCTTCTGGACCCTCTGCGTACTGCTTGCACATACCCTTGGATGTCTAAGCCTAGAACTACCTCTAATGAAGTCGTTATTCCTGTCTCTGTTGAGGAAACTAATTCTCCGGCCCTCTAAAGGACTTTCCTGGCCTCTACAAGTTTAATAGGTTTTTCCTCCAGCCAAATTGAATTGCTTTTCTGAAGCAACTGCGTAGTCCTCTGCACTGCCTCACTAGGAATAACTCGGCCTCCTTGCTTCTGCCTCTCTGAATCTGGAAAATTTCCTCTGGATCACTGTCTCTGCTCCTCACTGTCTTTTCTTCCTCATTGAAGCTCGAACTCTCCGGCAACTCACTATTGCTACTCTGGAAAATCAAATTCTCCAAGTGACTCTGGTGTATTCTCCATCACCACATTGATCCCTTCTTATATCTTCCCTTGGGACTCCAACGGCTAATATTAAATCTTAATCGATGGCTCAGATCATTTCTGGATCGATCTATGTGATTTTCTAGAGAATTTTCACCTTGACTTAATTAATCCTGATTAATTAACCAGTTTTCTAAAGTTTAGACTTAGGAAACATTAAAAAAAATCGTTAATAAAATAATTAAGACATCTCTAGTTGGAATTTCTAGAAATGATTTATGGGTTTTGGAGATCTCGTGTATTCTAGCCTCTCCGCCAAATTTCATGGCTAGAACACATTTGATGCTACAAAAACTAACATGATGTAGATTCATTTGCAGAGCTTGTCCAAGCCATGAATGAAGTTCTAAAATACATTTATCTTAGGTTTGGCATTTCGCTATTTTTCTTAGCAACCAAGCACAAAGGTAAAACTAAAGGTAATTATGAATTTATTTTTCTTGGTCTCATTGGTTATATAATTTTACTTAATATGATTCATTTCTCTTAGATTGGATTAGGATAGGAACAAGATCTTTGTTATGAGTATTAGATTACTCAATTGAATTTCATTTGCATGTTTATTTCGGTTTTGCATGTGCACTTGCATTTTATTTTCATGCATATCAGTTATTTTAGTGTATGCTTTTGTTTATTCATTTTATTTTGGATTTTTTCATCTTAGGAATGGATAGGACTTTTGTTTGATTCCTTTCCAATATTTTATGCCTATTTTATGAGTTTGTTTCAAGTGACATATGGAAGATTTTGGGGTTCTCACATCCTCCCAAGTGGAGCATGTGTCCCATAATTAGGGCCAGTTGTTACTCCTTTTTCAATACAGGTACCTATATTATAACATGTTTTCACATCATTGTAGGCCCAAGGTCACAAGTCAAAATTTATTTAACAACCATGTGAGGCCCTATATAAGGTATCCTAGACCTTGTGTCATGTTCAATATTATGTCAGTCTGTTAGGTTGTGCCACGGTTGATCCCTTTGAGTTCGTTTTGGGTTCCTTTTGTCATGTATAGGATTGGAGGACCTTTGATGGGTTTATATAAGGACTCATGATTTTATGGAAGCATATGGTCAAATGTGGTCAAACATGTGGCACAGGTTTCTAAGCAGCAGTACAATGGGAGCATTGGGTAGATTTTAACATGCATTACATCAAAGTGATTTTCCAAATCGTCAAGGGAATTAAAGAACATCCACTTGGGTGTGATGATGTGTTAGGACATGTTTCCAAGTGGCATAACAAGGGTATATTTTTTCATAACTTGACATGTAACATGTCAAAATTGGTCTACAAAATGAAAGGAAAAAAACCCATGTCTCGGCTTCTCCAAATTCCCAATGGCATTAGAGATATAGCACAGGGAATGATGACATGGTAGATAGTGGTGATGTGGCAACACAAGGTGTAATTTGGTCAAACAAAGAAATATTTAGATGAAATGACGCTGAGCTATAGCAAAAGTAGGTGGAAGAATTGGAAAATTCATCAAGGCATTGGAGAACTAGAAAATGGTGGTCAAGTTCAAGTTACTATGCATGAAAATTCAAGTCAAAAGGTGAGATAGTTGTCGGAAAGGTCAAGGATAACATTGGAGCACTAAAGGCTACTATTATTCATATTGTTGAATTATAGATCCTTTGCAAGTGGAATGTTGGTCTTCAATTTTGTAAGAGTCAATTCGACCCCTTAGTGGGAAACTTCATGAATTCCATGTAATATTTCATTAAAAAATTATCAAGTCTCCAACATGTGGATGGTTAGTAAATATTATTTTCTAGAGGGAATCACACTAGTCGTTAGCTAGCTATTTTCTAGTTGTTAGCAAAACGTTTTATAAAATGTTAGCCTCTAGTTAATTTTCCAATGTTCTATGTTGATACAATTACCTTATCCCAATTTTTAACTTAAATTAGTAATGAGATCAATCTTCCAATAACAAATAACAATTGTAGATATAATAGTAAATATAATGTACAATAGAAGACAAACAAGAGGAATAACAAGAGACACCAGGAGTGATCAAAGATCAGGGGAAACCCCACAAGGGAGAAAACCCTTTCAAATTCTTGTTCTTATTAGATTGTCATAAAATTTTCAGCAAAGAGAGAGTACAATGTTCCAATTCGCCAATCAAAATTCAAATTCAATCCTTTGACTATCTAGTAAAACCAACCAAGAAATATCCAAGAGATGAGCCTAATACACAAATCATATCAAAGTCAAAGTCTTCAAAACTTATTAAAGTTTGTGGACGACGGTCAATAGAATTTTAGGTCTAAGTCATAGCGACCTAGTGACCATCAATGCGGCCATAGCTCTCTAGCCGTAGGGATCACCCTATCAACCAAGTATATATATTCAAATTTTCCTTGACCCAACCCTACGGCTCCAACTTAATTCCTTCTTTTCACATGTGTGAGTTTAGACCCTGCAATTTCATACCTGTACGAACCAATCCCAAGAAAAAAGAGACCGAACCTCCAAGAATAAGAATAATGAATATGTGATGTATGTCCAAATGATTTTGAATTATATGCTTCCAAGGGGTGCCCAATTTCCCTTTAAATCCAACTTTTACTTTTGTGCATATGAGGGTTTTCACTTTAAAAATATTTTTTTCTTTAACCAAATTAAATTCTTCCAAGGGCTGGGATGGGGCTTTCTTAATAAGGAAGGTTTTCCAAAGGAGGGAATTTGTCCTTAAAGATCCAAATCAACACTCCCTCTCAGCTAGGGAGGAGTTATCGGCTGCAACATATGTCCCATCTCAAATATCTCGTCATCATCAAATCAAATGTCGTCATTGCTCATCTTTGTACATCTCTACTGAACATTCTCGAATCTAAAAGAATAAGAATTTGACATCATAGGGGAGCTCAAGCTACCACCCTCTGTCCAAGGACAATATGCAGGATACCACTTAAAATGAGGTAAGGATCATAGATTATCCTATTGTCTACTAACCTTCCCAACTTGACCCTCAAGAAGTAGTGGTAAAACACATGCATCCCATAACTTGAGCGAGATACTACTTACCATAAGTGGAAAGGATCGCGCCTAACTCAAGTAGCGAACACCCATTGGCCAGATGGGTGGGAATACAATCCCAACAATCCTAGCTTATGGGTAGGATGCCAACTTGGGTATACTCTGGCAACGCCAAAGAGAGACAATAGGTAAGCTAAGACTTATTGAGAGGTAAGGATCACTTGCTATCCTACTTCTCAATAATAGGTAGGATATAACTTACGAAGAGGTAAGGATCATAGACTATCCTATTGTCTAGAGTTCCCCTAACCCTAGGAGCTCTAAGGCTCAATTCCTCACCCTGGGAGCTCAGATAGGGGGGAAGAGCATAGCTCAATGTCCTGAATCATCTGGGACCCTTACCTGAGAGGGCCACATCCATTAGTCCAAGTTACTCTCTGAAGACCAAGAACTTCCCTTTCACAAATTTTTGGTGAGTATATTCATTTTCTTCTCATCGATCGAAATGTGATGGAGTCTCACAACTCCTCTCCACACCATGTCTTGAACGTAGTGATACCTAGTCTCAATATGCTTGGACTTGTCATAAAATATGGTATTCTCTTTCAACCATATCCCACTCTTGTTTTCACAATATATGATTGTTACATCCAAAACCTACTCAAATAGCTCTACAAAGAGATTTCTCAACCAAACTGCCTCATAGCTAGCCATGCTAGTAACAATGTACTCTACCTTGGTCGTGTTTATAGCTACAAAATTTGTTTCCTGCTCATACAAGATATCATGGTGGAACCCAAACTAAAGCAACACCTTGATGTGATCTTCTTGTCAATAACATTTCCAGCCTTGTCAGCATAAGTGTAACCATGAATTCATACATCTTCGGTCACATTTCTCAAACCAAGGTTAATCATCCCATGTAAAGATCTCAGTAAGTGCTTGGCAACAACACAATGTGCATGAAGGGGCTCAATCATGAATTGACTCAAAGTGTTGACTGCAAAGCATATATTTAGACGGGTGTTCACAAGGAACATCAAAGCCCCAATCAACTATTGGTACTCAGATGGATTCACCAAGTCAGGTCCAGCAACATCTCCACATAACTTTTTGAAGCTCATCTTTGTGAAAAATCCAATATGGAATCTTCTTGCATCAATTCGTATTATTTCTCCTAATTTTTAATTAATTTAACGATTTATCTACTACAACAAATAGCGAAACAAACACACTGCAACCTTCACAAATAAATGTTACAGAAAAATAATGCATTGAAAACTGAGAAATGCTAGCAAACACACATAAAATTAACACATTTATTTTTGGACAAAAGTCATGAGAAAACCCCAACTTGGGAAAATCGGTAAAGCAAATGAGGGTTTTATTATTATGCAATAGTGAAAAAAATTTAGTACAACTGGATGTTGAAATCTAGCAATCCTACAGAAAAAAATACAGGCAAAATTCTAGTGAGGAATTTCCTCACCCCATAGGCAAACCCAGAGACAACTTGCCTTCAGAAACTCGACCCTTTGACCCTTTGTGTTATCATCTATGTTGCTTTGCACAATATGCTTGATTTCAAGCCTCTGATTGGTCTTTGATGAAGTCATTTTTCCCTTTGTTGACTGGAAAAATACTTCTCCCACACTCTGAGAATCCTTCCTGACCATTGGAACTGAATATGTCTTTCCTCCTCAGCAAATCGAACTTGCCTCTAGAAGCTACTACGAAGCCCCTGCATCAGCTTCTTTGTGGATCTTTTGCCTCTCTACAAATGCACTCACTGGATCTGGAATACTTCCTCCAGCCTCACTTTCTTTGTCATTCTCACACTACTTCAATCTCTAGCTCTCTCTGGAAATTGACTACTGCTACTTTGGAATCGAACTGCTCAAGTGTATTCTCCATCACCACATCAATCTCTTTTTATAATCCATCATTAGAGCACCAACGACCAAGATTAAAACTTAATCAATGGCTCAGATCATCTCTGGATTGATCCGTGTGAGTTTCTATATGATTCTCACCTTATCTCAATTAATATTGATTAATTAACCATATTCCCTAAGTTTAGACTTAGGAAATATTTAAAAAATGGCTAATAATCTAGTTGAGATACTTCTAGGTAGAATTTCCAGAAAAGATTTCTTGGTTTTGGATATCTCATGTATTCTAGCTTGTCCACCAAATTTCGAGGCTATAACACATTTGATGCTACAAAAATTAACACTTCCTCTTAGTGAGGAATGTGTTCTAATGTTGCACACCCTGCGACAACACCTTGTCTTTGTATCACCTCATGTCACGCTGTTGATGTATGGTTGTTGCTTCCCACCAACTACTACGCAACTTTGATGTTACATCTATGCTGCTACTGAAATTGTTATACTATTGTCAACATTGAATATGCACTGCAACTCCCTCTCATCTGTTGTTTCTGCCACTCCAACATCTACAACTGAAAAGCATCCAAAATATTGAATCAATTATGTTCAGTATGATGCATCAATAACTTGAGTCTCTAACTGCTACTAGCACCTGCACTGTCACTGAAGAATCTTCGTTGCTGTTGATTCTACAATGGTGCCAATTCTTCAATGTGCTCCCAACATCTGACTTCTACTAGTTTACAATTGTCACTCAGTCTTTGACTACATCAACTACTAGTGATCCATCTTGCTACTGAATACTATGGGCCCCCATAGCCAGGTAATGATCCATGAGTTGGACTCCTCAAGGACCCTGCCCAATCTGGCACATTGTAGTCTCATACTCCTCCTCCTAGATCTAGTGCCCCATTATCTCCTTTTGAGCCTTGTCCCTTACTGGGACCTTTCTTCGCTTTGCAACTCACACTTCCTCTTGCACCTGTATATGACAACTGGAATTCGATCTACTGCCAAAATCTACATTCTGGCTAACTGGCATTGCAACCTTTGGCAATCTCGTATGTCCATCTACGCAAAACTACAAAATATGCAAAACTCAAAAGCTGGGAAAGTAAACTTGAAAAATCTCCCTCTTTCGCATTGCTCGATTGTTGCATTGCTACTCGCACTCCCTTCTGGAATGCGTGGTTCTGTTAGCTGCTACTACCAATATTCCTGGAAAACTCGAACATCTGAGACTCAAAGTACCCTAAGAGAAATTTTCCCTCTATTGTGTGTGCTTTTCTCTTCCAGCCAACATTGGTTCTGCAGCTACAAAACCCTCTACATCCAACCAAGGAATCTGCTCAGTGAAAATCTGAGTTGCGGCTACTCCCTCTAACTACTGGAATCACTAACCTAGAAAACTCAACTTTTCTGAAATGATGCAACTGAATATTGAATTGTTTCCCCAACAATTCAATCTACCTGTCTCAGCATTGTGCTACCTCTAAGAATTTTGGCATGTTGCTCCTTCCATGTAGCGAAATTCTTTCCTCTGCTTTTGGCCTTCCTCGTTGATCACTTGCACTCTAATACCATGTGAAAATTCCAATATGGAATCCTATTAAAACAACTTGTGTTATTTCTCCTAATTGTTAATTAATTTAACAAATTATCTACTATGACAAATATTGAAATAAACACACTGCAACCTTCACAAACAAAATATTGTGGAGAATTAATATGTTGGAAACTAAGAAATGCTAGCACACACACATAAAAATAACACAGTTATTTTTGGACAAAATTCCCTAAAAAAAACCCAACTTGGGACAAACGGTGCAGCAACTAAGGGTTTTATTATTTTGCAGCAGTGAGAAATTCTGAGTACAAATGAATGTCAAAATCTAGCAATGCTATAGATAAAAATACTGACAAAAATCTAGTGAATAATTTCCTCACCCCACAAGAAAACCCCGACACAACTTACCTTCAAAAACTCGGCCCTCTAACCCTCTGTGTCAGCCTTTGTCTTGCTCTGCACGGTCTGCTTGACGTCAAGCCTCTGACTGGTCTCTGATGAAGTCATTCTTTCCTCTCTTGGCTGGAAAAATGCTTCTCCACAACTCTGGGACTCCTTCCCAACCTCTGGAAATGAAGACGTATTTCCTCCTCAGTAAATTGAACTTGCCTCTAGAAGCTATTGCACAACACCTGTGTCAGCTTCTCTGTGGCTCTTATGCCTTTCTGCAAATGCACTCAGTGGATCTGGAATACTTCCTCTTACCTCACTATCTCTACCCCTCTCACACTGCTTTGATCTCTAACTCTCTCTGGCAAGTGATTGTTGCTACTCTAGAAATTGATCTGTTAAGAAATCGAACTGCTTAAGTGTATTCTCCACCACCACATCGATTTCTTCTTATAATCCACTGTTGGAGCACCAACGAACAATATTAAAACTTAATCAATGGATAGGATCATCCCTAGATTGATCCGTGTGAGTTTCTAGATTATTCTCACCTTATCTCAATTAATATTGATTAATTAACCATATTCCTAAGTTTAGACTTAGGAAATATTTTTAAAATGGTTAATAATCTAGTTGAGACACTTCTAGGCAAAATTTCCATAAATGATTTATGGGTTTTGGAGATCTCATGTATTCTAGACTCCCCACCCAATTTCAAGGATAGAACACATATGATGCTAGAAAAACTAACAATCTCCATCAGGGTGGCCAAGGATTTTCATTCTGTCATTCTGAATCTTTCCAATAGCTTCATGACATATTTTCCTTGAGAAAGGAAAATCTATCTGAGTGTCTACCAAACCTCTAATCGCAGGAAGTATTGCATCATACCAAGATCCTTCATGACATATTTTCATTGAGAAAGGAAAATATATCTAAGTCTCTACCAAACTTCTCAAGGAAAATCTATCTAAGTCTCTACCAAACCTCTAATCCGAGGAAGTAATGCATCATACCAAGATCCTTCATCTTGAACTTAGAGGCCAACTCCCTCTTACATTCAAGCACCAAAGGCTCATTTCCTGTTGAGAATAGATTGTCAACATCTAAAACCAAAATCAAAGGCATACCTTGGACCATTTTGAAGTAGAGGTTCGGTTCGGCACTGTTTCTAGTGAATGCAAGCTTCACTAGGTAACTATCGATGCTAGCATACTAGGCTTTGGGGGCTTTCTTCAAGCCTTATAGTGCTCTCTTCAACCTACAAACATGATTCTTCATGTCCTTTACTTCAAATCCCTTAGGTTACTCAACATATACTTCTTCCTGTAGTATGCCATCAATAAATGGCATCATTACACCCATCTAATGAAGGGTGTTGGTATTATGATACAAGTGTTGTCCTTAATGGCAAGATGACAGATTATAGTGTAGCAGATCAGTAGCAAAGAATTGATGATCAGACTACAAAGAATGAATAAATCTGAGTATATACGCAGGTTCACTATATACCAAGTCGCATACATAGGCAAGTTATACGCAGGTTCACTATGTACCAAGTTGCGTATATACGCAGGTTCGTTATATACCAAGTAGGGTATACATGCAGGTTATACACGTAGGTTCTCTATATACAAAAACGCGTATACACGCGAGATTGCTGATCAGAAGTCGCGTATGCGTATGCACGCACTTTCATGCATAGAAAAGCGCGTACATGTGGGAAAGCTTATTTTTGGGTCCGTGGTATTTAGACCTATGGTTTTGGTCCTTGGTATTGCGTCCGAAGTATTGAACCCAAGTATTGGCTCCCTGGTATTGGTTCTCAATGGTTTTGGACCATGGTATTGAGTAAGGCCTAAGACTATAAAAGGAGAAGAAGATAATTAGGCAAAGGGATGGAAAAAGACTTGAATATTTGATGTAGTACGAGATCTAGTATGTAGGATATGGGTTATGATGAATTGCTTGATCTGAGCTAAGGAGGGATCTCACTGGTGGATGGAGAACAAGATCTAAGGATAAATCGGGATCAAATGGTTTGAAATGAACTATCTCTATATGGTTGATTATGTTTGTTTTAGATCTATATACTGACGCATGCAATGTTCTGAACTGGGTATAACTTAAGTTTGAAATCGCTGCAAGACATGATTGAATATTTATAGATCTGTACGCGGGTTGGCTTTGGTAAAAGCGCATATGTACGTGGGTTTGGTTCGTCCAAGTAGCGTATACCATTTAAGCTATGATTTTTGATGATGTAGTTGATTCTGGATAGTGTTGCAGAGTTCAGGGTTCTGCTCTGTGTTCTGGTGATTGCTTTTTGTTGATAGGGTTTCAGTAATTCAGTATTGGGTGATTCAGAGATTGATAATGCTGGTGTTGATTGATTGTGTGCTTCAATGATATTGATGGGTCCAGTATGAAAATTGGATGAAATGTGGCCTTCAGATTATAGTATTGTGCTTCAGGAGTATCCAATCTGAAAATGTATGAAATTTGGTACCTGGAGGAAGAAAGAGAAGGTTGTTGCCTTCTGTAGGTCAGCACCTACGTACTAGTAAGTGGATCGGCTAGTACAAGAGCTAAGGGGGTTGTATCTCCCTTCCAGGAGAGTATGGAGAATGAGAGAAGGTTGTAGCCTTCTGCAGGTAGAAGCCTCCGTACTGGTATAAGACTGCACCAATACAGAACTATTGTAAAAGAAGTTTCTTATTAAAAGAAGATAGAGACGACTTGCAGCAGGTGGTTTTCACCCACATTGGGTTTCCACCTTATATCATGGTGTTCATGTGTGCTTCTTGTATGTAATGATCTGTTCTATTTTATTGTACCTGCTTACTATACATATGGTTAAAGAAGTTCTGATGCACTAACTAAAGATCAACATTTAATGGATTACTTGAATCATAGGTATTCTGGATATACGCTAGTTGCATTAGATAGTTGCGTATACACGCAGGTTCCCTTAATTGAAGTAGCGTATATGTATCTAAGTTTTAAAATGAAAAAGTTTTTATTGATTTGATAATATTGATTCACCCCCCATCTCAGTATTATTTCCAACAATTGGTATCAGAGCCAGGTTCTTTGGTAGAAGCTTGATCGCTTGAAGGAGATCCGTGGAACAATGGGAAAGAAGCTTAAGAAGAAAGCACCTAAGAAGAAGAAGACATCTCAAAAGAACTATGACAGTGGGTGTATGGATTGGGGAATATGTGGAATAAGCACATCAGGTTTAGAATCACTTTAGAATGAAGATGAACAAGATCTATCAGGTATGAATTTGTTATCCTCTGGTGATACATCTATTTATCCTCTTAAAGATGATGAAAGTGATAGCGAAACAACTGAATTTGCGCTTATGGGTGAGCAAGAAAGATATCAAATAGAGGCAGTATTTAGAAGGCTTACAGACAAAATTAGAGAACAACAAGATCTATTGAACGAAAGGGAATGTGCTTTCAAAGAAGAAGTTACCAAACTAAAAGCTCAACTAGAGGAAGGAAACAAGGTAAGGAAGTTACTCAAGGACAAGGAAAATCAATGTCAAAAGTTGCAGGATGAAGTGACATCATTAAGAAATGAAGTCAATGAAAGGAGCACAACCATCAAGAAACTCAGAGATAGATCCAGTTACTATGAAAGGCTTGAAGCTACGATCCTCTCGCTAAAGGAAGATCTTGAAGAATCAAAGAAGCAGAATAAAGAACTACTCCAAGCTCTTGAAAAACATGAAAATGAAGTTCTTGAACTAAGACATCAGTTGGAAGAAGAAAGAAAAGTTGAAGAAAACATGAAGAAGTGGTATCGTGAAAGGGAAGAGCAACTTCAGGTTGAGGTAAATGTTCTAAATGATAAATTAGAAAAGAAGGATAAGCTCTTACGATTTCAAGATAGTACTAAGATTTTAGATGATATTCTTAGTAGTCAAAGATCTCCTACTATCAAAACTGGTCTTGGTTTTCATGAATCCATTGAAGGTGAATCTAGTTCACAAAGTAAGACAAGGAACTCTAATGCAAAATCTGAGATGCTCAAAAGGGAAATGAAAGGTCAACCCCGTCAACAACCAAGGAAAGAAATTCTTCAAAGAAAATCTTTTACTCCTCCAATGAATAATGTCGAATGTTATGTATTTCATAATCTTGGACATGTTGCAGCCAGATGCAGAAGAAGAATAAGTCAAGATCATCACTCATAAAGATCATCACATTCCAGGTACTTTCAGGGATATTGTTTTTATTGCAATATGTTTGGTCACAAAGCTATTGATTGCTACAGAAGGAATATGAAACATGTAATATGTTATGCATGTAACAAGCTTGGTCATAGAGCAAAGGAATGCAGGAACAAAGTACGAGCAACATACCAAAAGGAGAAAACATCATCACGCTTAAAGATATGGAAGAAGAAGGAAGTTCGGACAGAAAGATGTGGCACAGCACAACACACTCAGACACATCACAACACAGATATAATAGACTCAGGGGGAGCTGAAAGTATAAACTTCAGTGTCCTGAATCTCATACGCAAGTTTCATAAAGGAAAGTCGCATATATACGCGAGTTACACACTGCACAGTCACGTATATGTCAGTCTGATGAAAAGTAGTAGGGACAGGATCAGAAAAAGGGTCTGATATGATTCAGTCCATTATTTATGCTTGATAATGGTTACAATATGTTGATGATGTGAGGAAATGTCTTGATACTTGTATGATGTTTAGAAGTGTTTTTTATTCTAACTTGATGATGATAATGCATTGGTACTTCCTGCCGATATATGCATGATCAGATCTGATAGTAAACAAGATGGCACAGGTTCATGGGGAGCAGATAATCTTCTAATGCTGCATTGTTGGCATTATGGTTAGTAGTCCTTAGTGATGATTCTTATATGCCTAAGTGATATATCTTGCTATTGTTATGAGTTGTCCATGACAAAATCTCATATGTTTCTTAGGGTTGCATAGTTGATGTTCAGATCAGATTTGTGGTTGATTCTTTGATGATGCATATATGGTGCTTACATGGTGATCTTCATATGGATAAGGAGAAGTACAAAGCTTGATGATGAGTCACTCATATGCTACTATCGTCATATGCATAAAGATCATATAATACAGCTATGATGCATGATTCCTATAATGTCTTGGCACTCATGTGGATGAGGATTGTTGATGGTATCAAGAAGTCTTGTCTTGAGCTCTAGATACATAGTGCTGGATACATGGAGTTGTATTATTGGAGATATGATGATGATGAGTTCTTACTCATATGATGATAGAATTATGTTCAAAAGGAAGATTTGATATCATGCCTGGTTATAGGAAAGTTACAGGTAACAGATCTCAGTTCAGGCTTTCAGAATGAAGGAAAAGACATATATGCAGGTTCATCTAGACTAAGGCGCGTATACACGCGGGTTAGACGTTACAAAGGCGCATATGCGTATACACGCACTTTCATGCAAGGAAAAGTGCATATATGTTGGAGAACTTACTTTTGGGTCCGTGGTATTTAGACCTATGGTTTTGGTCCTGGGTATTACGTCTCAAGTGTTGAACCCAGGTATTGGGTCCCTTATACTCATACGCGCCTTGGGAACGTCCAACCCGCGTGTATACGTGGCTTTGTCAAAGTGAACCTACGTATATGTCTTTTTCTTCTTTCTGAGTGCTTGAACTGTGATCTGTCACCAGAGTGAGTTGCCATCAAGGACAACACCTAGGCCATAGCACCAAAACTGCCAAACCTGTGCCAGAATGCCAACACTGAAGAGGTGCCATATTCCTTAAACCTATTTATCCAAATGATCGATGAGAGTTGATTTGGGTTTGCCTCCCATGCCAAAAAAATTGATTACTACAATATTTCTATTGGGCTTGGAGGCAATACCTGTTGATGATCCATGCTAATATCGTGTTCGGACATCTTCCGAATAGAAGATACCATATTGCAGGTTCCCATCGTGGCCACTTCTGCCAGATTGTTCGGAGGCGGTAGGGAAAAAGTACCCATCAATGAAGGGTCTTTTAGTAGGCCTAATTCGATATTTTGAAGCAATTGAGAGCTTCCGTGAATCATCGGAATGCTTCCTGTAACTTGTGAACTGTTCGGGAGAAAGGTTTGTTGGTCTACTGTTGAACCCCGAACTTGCATCTTTCCTACACATTTTTCTAGATTATTTCCATTTACTTTGACCTCCTAAGCTATCAACATCATTGCATATTAGTCATAAAAGAGCATTTAAAGTGGTTTTTTGGCTATGTCCTTGTGTTTGATGTTTGAACTAGATTTTTGCTTATGAGCTGCGGAATCTTATCACTTTCCACAGCTGGTTCAACTTTCCGCAGCCGTTTTTTTTAAACTACAGGTTGCAGGTGTCACGAGGCAAAGCAAGCCACATGGGCAAGTTGGAAATGACTTGGACATGGATCAGGTCCCATTGGTCCAGCTAGATTCATCAAAGAAGGTCGTGGTCAAGCGGTGGTCAAACAGGAGAGTCCTACGGCAACAGGACTCCGTTTTCAAGCACGTGAAGACTTTCGTGGCCGTTTCTAGATCTCTGGAGGCACGCTGACACCTATAGGATGACCACGATGTGGATCCAACAGTCGCTTTCAATAGATTGCATAATCTCGGTGACCATGATGCTAAATCCATGGACGTTGTTCTTCACGTGTCCTCTGTTCACGTAGTTTTACAGGAAAACAGTTATGTAACCTTTGTTATAAATAACGCGTTCTTATACGCATAGTAGCTAGTCTTTTGAATATGATTTTGCTGTGAAGAACTCACTGTACCGTGACACTAGTTTATTGTTGTAACTGTGTTTTGAGATATATATAAGAAGACTCTATTCTACATGCTTGCGTGAACGTAATTTTGGATTGATAGCCTGTTGGTCGAGGTTGTGCAGAGGGCCCCTGCACACTGAGGTTTTATTTTGATTGTTGTTGTATAGGCTTTATGTATCATTTCTTTATTTTCACTGCACATGTTTTATAGCTATTCACTTGTGTATATATTTCTAACATTTCACTTCTGTCCATGACTTTACAAGCTTTGTATAACATTGATCAGTGTGTGCATGTTTCAGGATAGAGTAGGCAGCTCGGGCATTTGTATAAAATTTTCACAATAACTAGTGATATGGAATTGATCCTCTGCTGAATTTTCTTTTCTTAGTTTCTTTCAAGTTCTGTTTTGTTGATTTCAGTCTCGTTCATTTGTTTTGATAAAGTTAGTTTAGAAATCAACTCACTCATTTCATTAACAGTTACCTCAGAAAGTCATAGCTAGACTAACTGGCGAGGGATTGAAATATGAATGTTGTGAAATTATTTTAGTTTACTTTTCTGCCATTAGATATTGGATTGCTCATTTCATTGACAGTTACCTCCGAAAGCCATAGCTAGACTAACTAGCGAGGGATTGAAATATGAATGTTGTGATTTGATTCTAGTTTACTTTTCTGCAATTAGATATTGGATTGCTCATTTCATTGACGGTTACCTCCGAAAGCCGTAGCTAGACTAACTGGCGAGGGATCAAAATATGAATGATGTAATTTAATTTTAGTTTTACTTTCTTTGCAGTCTTTGATTTCCTTGAGTGCAGTAGCTTAAATCATTTTTATGTATTTAGACAGCAGCAGAGATGATAGTTTCAAAATCAGTAGTTCATTAATTACTTGTTTTAAATAGCAGCATATTTTTCATTCTTGATTTAAGTATTATTTTGTACTAGTATGTTCTAAGACCTTCTGAAGTGTTAAGTTTTGGGAACCCTTATAAAGGACATAATTGCCTTAAAACTTATAACCATACTTACCTTCTAGAAATTTAGGAATAGGAATTCCATAAACAAAGATAAAAACCCCCAAAACAACATAAAAATAAAAAACGACAAAAGTAAGAAATAGGTTATCTTGCACATATAGTGCGCCACACTTCGTCAGCTTACGAATCCCGGATTGATAATTAATGTAGCAATTTAGGACACACTAAATTGACAAACATTTTGGCGTCGTTGCCGAGGAAGTGTAACTAGGTAGCCAATTTCTTAAAAACAACAACAACAACAATAAAAAGAAGGGAAAATTTGATAACTTCTTGAAGTATGCTCTCCTCTTGCACCTAGTGTGATCCGGAGGATCAGAAAAGAGAGTTATTGGTTCAATAATTTCTTGAGTATCCTCTCTTCTTGCACCTAGTGTGATCTAGAGATCAGAAAGAGAATTATTAGCCCAACTTGAGGGGAAATATAAAAATAAAAAAATGACATGCATAGAGCAAGAGATTCTAGGGGAAGGTTTATAGCTAGAGCCAAGAGTTCGATTTTCACAACTCCAGCTTCTTCAAGGCATAGACAAGATTCACCACCATCTACTCCTAGCCTTAAGATTCGTGGAATTTAAGGAGCAACAGCTGAATTAGGGGATTCTCCTACACTATCTACCAAATCTCATCTAGGAGAAGACCCTTTCTTCACTTCTACAGGAGAGCATATTGTAATCAAAGAAGTAGAATCACCTGAAGAAGAAAAGGAAGAAACTCTCTCTCATCCACCCTTGATAGAAGAACCAGAAGACTCTGAGAAAACTATCATGACGGAGGAAGTAGTAAATGGATTTGGGGGTAGAGGTAGAGGAGGAGGAAATAATGGAGGCAACAATGGTGGAGGTGGAGGTAATAATGGAAGAAATAAGGAAGGAGATAACTCGTTTGGATTCCCTATAGTTGATGAGGAAACTCACACAACGATGAAAAAAATCTCACCATCTGTCCTCCCCAACTTTTAAAATAATGCAAAAGGAAGATGAGAACTTGGAGGACTTACTTGAAAGATTTCAATACAATTTAAAGAGAGCAAAAACGAGTAACTTAGATGAGGAAAATTCCTTTTATTGAAATCCATTAGAGATGAATGGATAGATATTTTAAACATGATGGGGAAGGGAGACATTTCTCAACTTCCACTTCATGACATAGCAGAACTATGTGTCCATCTCTCGAGAGGAAATCTAAAACGGGAAAAGGGCCTAAAGATCCTTCTCTTATCAGAGCAAACAAATATGCATCTGGATCAGTAAGTAGGGCAGAGATTGGAAATATGCTTGATGAATTCAAAATTGATATCCTAGGGAATCTTAGTGAACAACTAGACACCCTTAAAATTCAAAACAAGCAGAAAGCAGAAACTAATGCTCTAGCCATCTTTTGTCCGAAATGTAGGAAGAAACATGCTCTAAGGGAATGCCCCTTGGATGAAAAAGTTGTAGAAACATGTATGATTCGCTCAGAGAATCATGAGACCAAGGATTTTCCTTCAATTCCTGGGCTCAAAGCCGTCTTTCAAGAAGATCCAAATTCAGTAGAATCTCTCTATTTTGTTTCAAGAAGACCTTGGCAAGGGCAACAAAATCAAGAGTTTAACAACCCTATGAATTTTCAACCCCGCCAAATTGGAATTCTTGGCAACAACCTTGGCCCCAACCTCAAAATCCATATCAATCATGGGCACAAGGGATGCAAAATCCTTATGGTAGATTTGCTCAATTTTATCAATATCCTCCATCTTTTTAAAATCAACAAACTCCACAACTTCCAAATCAAAATCCACAACTTTCATTGCCATTTCCACAACAACAACCTTCTCAACAAAATCCAAATCCTCAACTCATGCTTCCATTTCAACAAAAGACAAATCAACTACCCACTCAGCCATTGCCAAATCCTAACAATAAAAATCCTCATAATACTTACATGATAGAAGGACAACAATCTCCTACCTATATGATCATTCCTCTCAATGATGTACAACTCAGGTCTGGTAAAGTTTTAGAAAAACCTTCTATAGATGTCCAAGAGCAAGATACCTCTAAGGAGGACTCTCTTAAAGTCAATAAGGGTTCTGAGGAAGCATCTCTTCAAAACTCAAACACTCAAAAAGAGAAAGAAAAGTCAACCCCCACAACTCCTATAGTTGAGCAACTTGCATCTTCATCCACACCTTCTTTCCCTGAAAGATTACAAATTGATAAAGGGGTGGAAAAGAAAATCTTGTTGCCTAACTATGATTTTCTAGATGAATTAAAGAATGTTTGTATCAAGATCCCCTTGCTACAAGCCATTAGAGAGACTCCTATTCTAGCAAAAACAATAAAGGAGTTGAGTCTCAAAAGATCAGGAAGGAAACCAAGAGATACAAGAAGAATCCACCTGGTAGGAAAAATTGCAGATATCGTGATGGGAAAAATTACCATGCAAAAGTATGTAGAGCCAAGTAGTACAATTGTCAAGACACATATAAATGGGATTGAAATTCCAAACACTTTGATTGACTTAGGGGCTGCTATCAACATTATGAGTAGACAGACTATGGAACAGCTTAAACTTCCTAATCTTCTTTTTACACCTACTTTACTGCAACTTGCAGATAGATCAATAATCAAACCGGATGGTGTATTAGAATATATTTCAGTCTCCTTAGATTCTTGGGAATATCCAGTAGATTTCATGATTTTGACTCCCAAGAGTAATCTAGGAGGGCACCCACTTATCTTAGGAAGACCTTGGCTAGCCATAGTTGATGCTTTCATTAGTTGTAGATCTGGGGATATGTACATTTCTCATGGTAATTCGACAAAGAAATTCAATTTGCATCCTCCAGCAAAAGAAATTATAGAAGTAGGACACAATGAATGGGTCGATTATGAGGACACTATACAACCTGTCTTTACCATTTCTGAAATCAGTGAAGATAGTCAAATTCTGAACACATTAGAAAATTTTGAGACATCTTCAGAATATGACCTCACACAATTTCAGTTAGATTCTGACATTGAATATTTATAATCAAGACAAATGTATCTTTACTCTATGGAAGAGTTCGGTAGTTCTACCATTGAGATTTTTCCAGGAAAAACATTGAATATCAACAAAAATTTGGAAAAGTCACAACAGGAAGAACTAACCAAAATCTTGCAAAAACATTCTACTACATTTGCATGGGAGTATACTGATATGAAAGGCATTGATCCTAAGACTTGCATCCATCATATCTATATTGAGGAAAATAGTAGACCAATCAGACAACCTCAGAGAAGGATGAATACAAATCTTAGGGAGATAGTGAAAGAAGAGCTCCAAAAACTACTCAATGTAAACTTCATTTATCCAATTTCAGATAGCCGATGGGTTTCTCCTTCGGTTATAGTACCTAAAAAGAATGGTAAATGGAGGGTATGCATTGATTACAGGGAATTGAATAAAGCAACTTTCAAGGATCACTTTCCTTTGCCTTTTATCGATCAGGTATTAGATACATTAGCAGGCAAAAAGTACTTTTCATTTTTGGATGCTTTTAGTGGTTATAATCAAATTCAGGTAGCACCTGAGGATCAAGATAAGACCACATTTACCTGTCCATGGGGAACTTTTGCCTATCGAGTGCTTCCTTTTGGATTATGTAATGCACCCGCAAACATTCCAAAGAGCAGTGCTAGGATTTTTTTCTGATCTAATCCATGATTTGTGTAGAGGTTTATATGGATGACTTTACAGTTTATGGTGACTCGTTTGAAGAAGCATTAGAAAATTTGGAAAAGTACTTATAAGATGTAAAGAAACAAACCTTTCATTAAGCCATGAAAAATTCTTTATGATGTTTACTGAAGGTATTGTTTTAGGACATCACATTTCAGGGGATGGGATTAAAGTTGATAGATCAAAAGTTGAAGTCATCTCCAAATTGTCAAAGAGATGTTAGAAGTTTTCTAGGATTTACTGGATATTATAGAAGATTTATAGAAAACTTCACTAAAATAGCATCTCCACTCTTCAAACTGCTTAAAAAAGACTGTGAATTCAAATGGGATCATGATTGTCAATCAGCATTTGAAACTTTGAAAACAAGAATATCTGAAGTGCCTATCTTGAGAGGACCAAATTGGAAGCTCCCTTTCCATATTTCTATAGATGCTTCAGATACAGCTCTAGGAGCTATGTTGGGTCAAAAAGATTTAGTCCCTTATGCCATTTACTATACCAGTAAAAATTTGACTCCCACTGAATTGAACTATACTGTAACTGAAAAAGAGTTCTTAGCTGTTGTTCATGCAATCAATAAGTTCAGACATTATATAACAGGCTACGAAACTTTTATTCATACTGATCATTCTGTAATTAGATATCTAATGAACAAACCTATTACTCATGGCAGAGTTACAAGGTGGCTCCTACTTTTACAGGAATTCAATATTACTGTGTTGGATAGACCAGGGAAACAAAATGCAGTAGCTGATTTCTTGTCTAGGATTCAAAATACTAAAGAAGATTCTCCTGTAGAGGATAAGTTTCCTGATGAATATTTATTTGCAGTAACTACTAAGACCCCTTGGTATGGAGATATTGTTAACTATTTGGTTACAGGGAAACTACCTCCACATATATTTCCTAGTGAAAGAAGAAATATTATTCAGGAGAGTTCAAAATATTCATGGATTTCTAACGAATTGTTTAAAACAGGGACAGATCTTGTGATCAGAAGATGTGTTAGGGAAGATGAAATTCCTGATATCCTCAAGGCATGTCATGATGAACCATGCGGCAGACACTCTGCTGACAAAAGGACAGCTTATAAAATCCTCTCTTTAGGATATTATTGGCCTTCCCTCTTCAAAGATGCAAAACAATATGTCAAAAGGTGTGACAGCTGCCAAAGAGTAGGAAAACCTACCCTTTCAAATGAAATGCCATTGCAACCACAGGTACTCATCAAATCCTTTGAAAAATGGGCTTTAGATTTCATTGGACCTATTAATCCACCATCTAAACAAAAGAAGTATATATTGGTATGTACTGATTATGTCACTAAATGGGTAGAAGCCAAAGCATTATTTTCTGCTACTGAAAATTCAGTTATTAGCTTTCTTTATGAGGATATTTTTACTCGCTTTGGTGTTCCAAGAGAAATTGTGACAGATCAGGGAAGTCAATTCACATCCAACCTGGTGGAGAATCTGATGGAAGAATACAAAATCAAGCACAAAAAATCTACTCCTTACCATCCGCAAGCAAATGGTCAAGTGGAGTCTACAAACAAAGTTCTCGAAAGCATCATCACCAAAATTGTTCATCTACACAGAAGAGATTGGGCAGAAAGGCTTCCTGAAGCCTTGTGGGCCTACAGAACTACATGGAGAAATACAACAGGACATTCTCCCTATGAACTTGTTTATGGGAAAGAAGTCCTTCTCCCCATTGAGTTCCAAGTCAAAACCTTCAAGATGGCAGTTCAGTTGGGGATGGATCTATCGGAAGCCCAAAAGCATAGAATGGAGCAGTTGAATGAGCTAGATGAGATC
>APFE030949569.1:0-38550 GCA_000404065.3 Pinus taeda | reverse complement strand
GCATATGCTTGAGGAGCGTCATTTCGACGGAGCCCGATGTCATTAAGTTTTAACGAGTCTGACAAAGGAAGAACTCGATGCCTTTTCATGTTTAGAGAGTTTGAAAAGACAGCTGAAAAGAAAACTCTAGGGGGGTGCTTTTTTGTAAAGTTGTGTCTCTCGAGTCCGAAAAAGTATAAAACGATGCTCGAACGAACCGCCTGATCATTACGACCAAGGAGAACTTTTCGTAAATAGTGATTTCGATCTGAAAAAAGTAAAAAAGCGATTGAAATCACGTCGTTTTGTTTCCAGTAACGAACCTGAAACGATAAAGGTCCGACAATCTTTTCGTTTTTACACGGTCGGAAAAGGGTTTAAAGACGACCGCCTCTCATTTATGTTTAACGAGTCGAGAGGAATAACTCGACAAACTTTTCATCTTTAAACGGTCAGAAAATAGCTGAAACAAGACCCCCATTTTTATTCTCCTTAGTGAGTCAAAAAGGGAAAAAATACTCGGCAATCTCTTCATATTTTACGAGTCAAAAAAGATCTTAAAGGTGACTTGGGTATGGGTTCATTTTTACACAAGCTTGAACCGTAGAGAACTCTGCTTGGATTCGGTTTCATGTTTACACAAGCTTGAAACGAAAAACTATGCTTTTTATAGGTTCGCATGCCCCCAGCATAATGACACAAAGCGAGGTACATGCCCCCCAAGCTTCATCACATTCAACAAGGTGGATGGAATGAAGGTTCACTTTCGAGATCTTGGAAAGACTCGACTTGTATTTTACAAGATCTTAATCAAAAGACTCGATTTGGAAAGGGAGTTGTTTCATTTTTTAGTGAGGTTGACACAGTAAAAGAACTATCCTCGTAACCCTTGTTTGATTTTTTAACGAGCTTGACACAAGATCAGGAACTATGCTCAGACCGAACCTAATTTCATTTTTTAGGGAGCTTGACATAGGAAAGTGAACTATGCTCTGCCCGAACTTCATCATAATGAACAGGAAGTCGGGGCTTCCAAGAGTGGCACTCCCGGTGGGAGGTCAATGTCTCAGAATTCAGGACCCAATGCCCCCAGGACACTATGCACAATGGCGGCATTGCTGGATATAGGCATGGGAGAGGTGGCCACGTAGTTGATCTGGGGTGAGACATATGCAATTGGTGGATGAGAACCAAGAGGGAAGGGCAATTGTGCCGGAGGGGCTTGTGGACGAACGAACGATAATTGATCCATTGTCACTATTCTTCCATCATGTGGAAAGCAAACCACACGGAAAAGTAAAGAAACAAGGGCTCCCATGGCATACACATAGTCACAACCAAGGAGAAGACTGAAGTCTAAAGATCCTTAGGTAACCGAGACGTCTATATAGACAGTCTTGCCTCCCAAAGTGATAGGGAACTTTGGAAGGATCCCTAATGGTTGATTCGTTCCTCCGTTAAAAGCGGTGAGATTCGGTGTGACAGGTACAAGCGATGGGGAACCCAAAGCCTACCAAGTAGTAACGGGCATAAGACTAACCGATGCTCCTTCATCTAACATAGTGCCAGGCAGCGCCATATGGGAGGCATAGGCGGTGACCCAGAAAGGCACATGGGATGGAAGGGGAGGGGTAGTCAAACGACTCCCAATCGAAGGAAACGACCGAACTACTTGGTGGGGGAACCATATGGTTGCCCCCCTGCTCAGAAGGGACCGAATCAGAATCCTCCGGAGAGGCTGGAATGGGAAAACCATCATCGAGCTCAGGAGAATCCGATGAGACGAGAAGAACATGGGAATTTGGCTCTTCTGAAACAGAGTGGTCGACAGGAGGTGAACTCTGGTCGACACTCTTTCCGACCAATGGTTGGGCTGGAACAGGCTGGGCACAGCCAGGTTCGGGAAGAGAGGCCTGGACAAGAGAAGAATGTGAATCAATCTCATTGTCGGGAGGCGAGTGATCTGCAGCTGCAGAAAGGCGTTGATATCCAACGGGGAGTTGGGGTGAGGGAGCTGGGATACTTTCCAAAACAGTGGAGGCTTTATCCATGAGTGGACAAAGGTGAAGGGGATGATTGCCTTCACAAAGTCTGCAGGGGATTCGAATCTTCCCTTTTCCTTTGCCATTCGCAAATGATGAGGGAACATCACCGTGAGCCTCAGCGGATGATGAGGAGCGGGCCGGGTCATGAGACCATACTTCTAAGATCCTGGGGATGCCAGGGCAATCACAAAGAAGATGGTCCTCCTTGCATAATCAACAAGGAAACTTAACCTTCCGCGGAGGAGCAGAAGGAGGCCCGACTTCAGGTGCACTTACAGGAACAGTTGTACTTGTAGCCTCTCCTTTAGGAGACTTCTTCTTCTTGTTATTCTTCTTCTTCTTCTTAGCCACCTGGTTATTTGAATCGAGACTTTCACCAGGCGAAGTATGAGAAGAGGACGTAGAAGTAGGCGTCGAAGGGGAGAGGTCCACCTTAGGTTCAACATGATGTTGTTCAGGTGGAGGGACTGATGGAGTATCAGCCAACATGGTAGGGACCAGAGAGGTTGAAAACAACCGAACAGGAAACCCGACAGCTAACCCTGGGAGGGATAACGTTGCCATATAAGGAGCACCAACATTCCCAAGAGGAGGGGAATCGCTGGGATTCCCATCAGGAGGGGAACTAAGGTTGGTGAACCCTGGAAAAGTTGCCATAGCAAAAAAAAACCTACTCAGCTAGCGCACACAAGATCTAACCAGGTAAAGTTATCGTGGCCAAATGAATTTTTAAGACACGGGAACTGAACTTGACCTTTTCATGTTTCGAGAGTCGAGAAGAGACAAAAAGATGAATCTATCTACTTTGAATGTTTAATGAGGACGAAGTGACAAGACGCTCACTTACACCTTTCCTTTTAGAGAGTCTGAAAAGGATCAAAAGTGACTACTCTGGAGATTCTAAGCAAAAGGTTTACCAAGCAACCTGTAAAACTGCTTATACACCTTGGAAATCGTATGAGAACCAAGGACTTTCTGTACTGCAGTCAATCTTCTCGAATGCTGTGTTCGGTGCGTTACGGTTCACAAGGCGACAGACTCAGCTTCCAATGGATAAAGGATGCAAACCTAGTGGAGTCTCCCCTTGTATACGCGACGGTACGTGGGAGCCCAATCCGTACTAGCACTTATCGTTTCACCATGGAGGAATCACCCAACCACTCAACGGTAAGCTACCAGGTTTAAAGACATCGGAACACGTCTCTAGCCTAGACCTCTAGATATTTGCGTTAAGTTCCAATGCGTTTTTAGATAAATTTGGTTTATTTTACGGTTGACCTTGAATTAAGTTTTGGTTTCGGGTCCTACCGTATGATCTCTCAAAAATACTTATATGCAAACTACATGCCAAAGAACATCATTTCGTTCGATGAATTCTAACTATGAGAAGGTTAGGAATCTTTTCAATCAAACAAAATGAATTCAAGCAATCACACAACCTAATGCAACTAACAGCAAGGAAATGAAAATTTTCTTTTGAAAACACAAATCAACGAAATGTTCTTTTCCTTTTAACTATTAAATGCAAAAGATACTTGCTTGCTTTTCTTTTCAATGGCACAAAGCACTTTTAATATGAATCAGAGAGATAGCAACACTAAGTGAAAGAACTAAAATCACTCAATGCAAACACAAGACAATTCCGAAGACACTAAAAAGCAGTTTCCCAAATCAAAGGAAAACAAGGGCTTATGAGCTATGTGATCTAAGCTCAACAAGACAACAAGGAATTCAAAGGAGGAAGGCAAATCGCTTGGAACACAACCAAAACACTTCCAACAATCACCAAACAAATGCGAAAACAAATCTGAAGTCGGCTGGTCAATGCGATTTTATACAAGCGGAGGGTGCGCTGGCTGTGAAATTCGACCAGCACGGAAAACCCGTGTGCTTCCGCGCTGGCAGCGCACCAGTGATACCATCATCCATCAGTCAGTGCGGTTATTTTAATAACAGTCGTGATGATCAAATAAACTTAGGCAAAGAGGGTTTTTATCCATTTCAGAGAGCATGACCATGGTGGATGTGATTTTATGACACAGTAGGGAGACTGACAAGGAGATTGTGACATTTTACTGTGTAACATGCCCACTGAACAAATCTGTAAATCCAGTGATCAAGAGACCTTATGGTATTTGGAATTTGATGGCTCAGTAAATAAGCTAGGAGCAGGAGAAGGGGTATGGATACACAATACTCAAAATGACCATGCTCTAGGTCATGCATATAGGCTTAACTTCAGATGTACAAATAACATGGCTGAATATGAGGCCCTTTTACTAGGTCTCAAACTAATTAAGAGTCGAGGAGTGACCAAAGTCTCCATATTGGGGGATTCAGACCTAATTATACAACAGATAAAGGGAAATTTTTTCACAAATGATCCCAGGTTAAGGTCTTATAGGTTAGCAGTGGCAGATCTGCTCAACAACTTCCTGGAATATCAGCTCACCAAAATACCTAGAAGCCACAACTTGCATGCTCATAGTTTGGAAACCTTTGCAAGCACCTGTAAACTTCCTTTTGGGCCTAACCACCAGTTCACTGCTAAGATTAAACACAAGCCTTCTGTCCCAGACAACATATATAATTGGCAAGTATTTGAGAATGATACTCAGATAAACAATTTTTTGACCATGAAGGAGGAATTCTCAAACTTAAACATTGACACAAGCATTAGGGATGATCAACACCAAATAGATGAACTGAACACAAGTATATCAGCTGAAACAGCAGATCTGATATTACATCCTACAACCTTTGACTCTGCCAATTTACAAAAACTAGAAGTAACAGATCTCGATGAAATTATTGAAGAAGAAACTTAAGTAATTCAACTAAAGGATAATTTCTTGCCCACAGGTCTTACTCCTTTAGAAGACATTTTTGATTCAAATGATCTCCCTAAGAAACCAAAGATGCAACCCATCAATGCATAAATAGAGGAGTCTAACATTGGGACCATTGAAAATCCCAAAATGGTCAAGATTTCTAGAACCTTACCTCCTGATAAAAAATCAGAATATATTAAATTGTTCAAAGAGTTTCAGGATGTGTTTGCCTGGAGTTATGAGGACCTTAAATCCTATGATACTATAGTTATCTAGCACACAATACCCCTGAAAGAAAACCAAAAACCGTTTAAACAGAAACTGAGAAGAGTGAATCCAGTGCTTCTTCCCCTAATAGAAAAGGAAGTAAAACGAATGTATGAAGCTGGGATTATTGCTCCCATAAGGTTTTCTGAATGGATTTCTAACCTTGTACCTATAAGAAAGAAAACTGGGGAGATAAGACTTTGTGTGGATCTGAGAAATTTAAACAAAGTCTCTCTCAAAGACGACTACCCCTTGCCAAAAATGGATCACATCTTACAAAGGGTAGTGGGAGCTTCAAGGATCTCATTACTGGATGGCTTCTGAGGATTCAATCAAATCTTAGTTCACCCAGATGATCAAGATAAAACAGCTTTCACCACACCTTGGGGAACTTTCAAATATGTAAAAATGCCTTTTAGAGTCAAGAATGTTGGAGCCACATTTCAAAGGGCAATGGACATAGCCTTTGCCAAAGAAATCCATGATTTCTTAGTCATATACCTTGATGATCTAACAACCTTCTCAAAATCAGACCAAGAACATTTAAAACACCTTAGAGAAGTGTTCTTAATTTGCAGAAAGTATGGCATTTCTTTGAACCCAAAGAAATCACTATTTGGCCTGGAAGAAGGCAAACTCCTAGGTCATATAATTTCAAAAGATGGCATAAGAATTGACCCTGATAGGATTCAAGCTATACTTCAAGTTCCCCATCCAAGAAACATCAAAGAATTACAAGCCTTTTTAGGAAAGATTAATTTCGTAAGAAGATTTATTCCTAACTTGGCTGAGCTGATAAGATTGTTGAACAATATGCTCAAGAAAGATGCCAAGGTCAAATGGACAATTGAGGCTAAAAAAGCTTTTGAAGAAATCAAGATAGCTTTGACAAAAACAATTGTGCTTACAAGCCCTAGTTTTGATAGAGATTTTATAATCTTCTCCTTTGCTTCTGAAAATACAATTGCTGTTGTCTTACTGCAAAAGGATGACTTGGAATGTGAAAAACCTATTGCCTTTTTCAGTAGAGCCCTTAGGGATGCCCCACTCAAGTACAAAATCATGGAAAAGCAAGCATATGCCCTGGTAAAAGCCATAAAGGATTTCAGAGTTTATATCCTATACTCTCACATAGTTGCATATGTGCCCAATGCAGTAGTCAAGGACATTTTAACTCAAGAGGGAATGGAAGGCAAGAGGGGCAAATGGATTGCCAACATTCTGGAATATGATATAGAAATCAAACCAACAAAACTTATAAAAGGACAAGGGCTAGCTAAACTAATGACTGAAACTAATTTCCAAGCCCTTGACATCAATGAACTAGATAACAAACAGGAGATGGCAACTCCACAGATCAATCAAGCATTTTTACAATCTCCTTGGTATGCTGACATATGTTTTGTATTATTAAACCTGCAAGCTCCTCTAGGGTTATCCAGAACCAAAAACAAATTTCTAAAATTGAAAGCTGCAAAATTTTGTATCATAGACAATGTTTTATTTTGGAAAAATCATGAAGGTGTCCTACTTAACTGCCTAACTTCAGACGAAGTTGATAAGGTCCTTAGAGAGTTTCATGGAGGAGACTGTGGAGGGCACTTATATTGGAAATCCACAGCTGATAAAATCTTGAGGGCTGGATTTTATTGGCCCTCCCTATTTACTGATTCAAAAAATTTTGTAATATCATGTCATAAATGTCAGATCTTTGAAGGTAAGAAAAAGTTGCTACCCTTACCCATCAAGCCCATTTCAACTGAAAAAACATTTCAACAATGGGGCTTAGACTTCATTGGGGAAATTCACCCTTCATCCTCAGGCCATCATAGATGGATCCTAACAGCTACTGATTACTTCACCAAATGGATAGAGGCCATACCTTGTAGACAAGCAAATGATTCAATTATCATACAATTCCTAGAAACCAATATCTTGTCTAGATTTAGCTGCCCAGAGAAAATCATAACAGATAATGCAGCTGCCTTTAAATCCAAGAGAATGATCAACTTCTGTCACAAATATCATATTACCCTAGGTCATTCAACAGCCTATTACCCTCAAGGCAATGGCCTAGCTGAGTCCTCCAATAAAAGCCTCATCAACATCATTAAAAAGGTCTTGGAAGAGAACAAAAAGAATTGGCATAAGAAGTTGGTAAATGCACTATGGGCAGATAGGTTGACCACTAAAAGATCTATTGGTACTAGCCCATATGAGTTGGTGTATGGCCTGGAAGCAGTGTTCCCATCATCTCTTGGGATCCCTGTGATCAAATTTCTGCAAGAAATATAGGCCGAACCCAATGATATCCAGAGAAGGATCAATCAAACAATTCACTTACAACAAACAAGGGAAGAAGTGTATCAGAGAACCCAGGTTCTACAAGAAAAGCTTAAAAAGGTGTTTGGCAAAAGAGAAAAAGCTGAGGGCTTTTTCACAGGGAACAAAGTACTGAAATGGAACTCTAGGAGGGAAGACAAAGGAAAGCATGGAAAATTTGACTTTCTGTGGAAAGGGCCATTTGTAATTCAAGTTGTGCAAGGCAATAACACCTTTTTTCTCAAGAATTTGGATGAGTCAAACAATGATGAAGGCCCAGTGAATGGGAGAATGCTCAAACACTACTATGATCCATGAGCATAGGATAGCCACATATTGTACATAAATATCTATATTTTCAGCATTTTTTTTTTACAGCAGATAAATAGAAGAACAACTACAACAGATTTTGAAGAATGATCAGCAAGACCATATCAAAAATGACATAGATGCTTGAAAAGCTCCATGAACAGAATTGAGCAAGGTCTACAGAGCAGTAAAACCAATGATAGATAGTGATACATGTTAGCAAGACATGAAATGATAGTCCTTACACAAATGAGGTCATAAGACATTGCATACCAGCTCACTGGTTTTAGATCAAAGGTGTCAATACTAGAGAAAGTTCACTGCAGTAAGAAGAGGAAAATACGGCCATCTAACCTGCTGTTCTTGGCTTTCCTCCAGGAAAAGCCATCCCCAAGTGGAGCCACTATTAGGTTCCTATACCAATAGGTTTCATCTTTCATGATTGACAGTGGAAGGGCTAAATATGTTCATCATTGTAGGCTGCAAAGGTTCCATATTTTGTGTACATACTATGAAAATTAAAAAATGAAAAGAGGGTATGCCTTAAAAGAATAATCAAAAGGAAAGAAAATCAAATGGTCAAGAGAAAACTGAAAATGAACCCCAAACTAAAGACCAGGAAACTGGCCAGTCAAAATGCCACTACTATCTTTTGGGCAGTATCATACTCTACTAATACTGTTGCTAATCATACTCGATGGATGGCCCAACAGTCTAAACTGGACCATGCCATGTTTAAATTGCCTGTTGCAAAATAGAGAATGTTTCCTGTTCAAACAGCTCAAGCTTGGCAGATGACTAGCTAGGTAGAGAAATGAAGGTGCCCAACTGCTTAATCTGGGTCCTTGGAAGAAATAACGGTACATTTAGATAGGAGGGAAGTCAAAAGAAAAAGAGAACAATCAGGGTCTGCTAATTCAAGTGCACCCACTTCAAATGAAGAAAAAATGTTAGGATTACTAGGATGGGTAAGTAGTGCAAGGTTGCAGAAATGGAGGGCCATCACCAATTGGCTTATCAAGTACAAAGGCTCATTCCACTCAGGGTATTGGCATCAAAAGCAGAGGGTGGAGGACAAAACATTGAAAGCATGTCTAATTTCCCCTATTTTCCCCAAACATCATTTACTAACACCCCCAAGGAATTTGAGATCTGCTCAAGTGTCCAGTTCCACTTCAGTTCATGACAAGCTACTGGGTCAAACCATGAAGTTTAATCAAGAAAAGAAGCCACATTTTTTGTGTAAAAATCTTTATTCTCACTTCATTTTTTCAATTCCTAAGTTTTACTTCTTAGAAATTAGTCTTTACCCCTTCACTCACCTCACAAAGTCATATTAACCACTAATGTACTATTTAGCTCCCTAACTACCCCCCTTCCCTAATTCTATTAGAATCTATGAAAAAAATCCCAAAAAATATGTATAAATACCCTCCCCCTAGCAGTATAGCTATATAACCCTTCCTTGGGAAATATTAACCCATCAACGGTTAGTATTAGCCCCCTTTGACCCTAAACTATGGTTTTTTATCAAAAAACTATGGTTAAAAGTCAAAAAATCCAAAACCCTGCCCTCATTAACCCCTTTACCCCTTTTTTTTTCCGCCCAAGATACATTCATTATAATGTTTCTTAATTAAAACATTTATAAGGGGGCGCCAATTAACCCAAAAAACCCAAAACCGAACGTTCATAACCCAACCGCGCGCCCAATTTATTTAAAACTATTAAATTATTGGGAGGGTCCCCCTCTGTTAGTGTGCCATCACATCAGGTTTTCCGCCCATCATCCGATCACTGACCCCGCTCATCCAACGGTGGGCGGTCATTTTCATATGAAAAGCGCCCGACCTTTTGCGTCCGGGGGATTGGCGGTATTACCGCCGTACCCCCGCCACGCGTCAGCCTCCCGCGTTGTTCGAAGCCCCCCGCCCTGAAACCACTTACCACCCTAAGGGCCTCCGGGGAAACCACTTACCGCCCATCCCCCGCGCTGACATCACACCCCCGTCAGTGTGACATCACCCCGCCTTTTCCGCCACCGTGCCTCCACGTCACCTGTCCGCCTGTCTGCCCTACCACCCTGTCACTGCCACCTGGCCACCAACGTCAGCTGCCACGTCACCCTGCCGTACCCGAGCCCATGATGATGTCAGCATGACATCATCACCAAAAAGGCGCCAAAGGGCCAAAAATGCATAAAAAGACGCAAAATGACCGTTATTCGTCATTTTCATTTGTCGTTTCTGGAGCAACTCTACATGTGAAAACATCGTTCAACGGTTGAAATCCAAAATTCACCCACCAAAGTTGCTGCCGCCCTCATCATCGACCCAAGTACCTGCAACCGGTCCAGTTCGACTATTCCTATACCATAAAAACCAGGTATTTGCCGTAGGCGACCTTCTTTACCGACATTTCTCCTATTGTTCTCCTAAATTCCTGTAAAAGAACTCTGCTAAAAGTTCCTCACTACTAAATTGTCCACCAAAGAACATTTAAAAACCTGGTTAAACCCCTACATGAAAAAACTCTAAAAGAAACCCGTGCCCTTCTGCAAATTCACCATAAAACCAGTCGGAGAGGCCGAGCTACCGGCTAGAAGCAAATACAATTGTTCCCCCATCCCTGTTATAACAAATTCCCTTGAACAACCAGCTAATTAGCTCAAACACACTCTGGTTCTTCAAACAGAGTGCCCCTCAGTTCATCAAAACCTGCAAGAGTTTCCTTATACTCTCAAGCTGCTCACTGCTAAGCACCATTTGACAGGCATTCCTTAGCCTTTGCTCCAATCCTAAAAACTCAAGTAAGCATCCAGTTGAAATCAAACATGGCCACTCCATCTGCACTGGATGTAGCTCCTGCGAATCCACCAAATAAAGAACTGGAAGCCATGCCACTGGTAGACAGTGATTTCCTCATTACATATTTTGTGGCAGAGAGGAACCACTTGCAGACCTTCTGCCAGCTAAGGAAGAGTCACTTGGACAATAGTGACATGTATGGCATCTGGGAATCCAATCTGCCCACTTACTTCCTGCCATCTATAAATATTTTCCCTGAAGTCATTCACCTCTGTGCAGAAAACTATGACCAGAAGCTCAGAGCTGTAAAGTCTCCATCTGGGAGCATCCTCTTCTACATAACACTAGACTCCATCAATCAAATGCTGAACTACAAGCAAACCCAGCTGCTATACCCATTCTCCATTAAGTACTTGCTAGATGAGGGCTCCAAGCTCTCTAGCATAGATATTGCTGTAGTAGCCAAGAATTTCATGAAGGCAGACTGCCAACCTTCTCGGCCACCTTCTTTTTCATATGAAAATTTCAATGAGGTAGGAAAGCTACTTGTGGATATTTTAACCTCTCTGCTGGGCTTCACCACAAATGAGCATGTTGATGAAACTGTGCTGGTCATACTGTCTGCATATAGCCTTGAGAAACCCCCTGCTGTGAAGTACAATTATGCCAAGTACATTGCCAACAAGATGCATGACCAATTTTCAAGGCTGAATAGGGAGGCAATATTTAAGTATTCATCATACATCTATCACCTGTTCATGTATTATCAAACAGATTGCTTCCAGTGCCCAATCAAGAAGCTAGACTCACAAGGTGAGAGGAGGTCTATTATCTTCTGGTCTTCAGTCTTCCACCAAGTCCAGAATTCTCCCTATTCATATTGTGAATTTATTGACCAATTTGTTTATCCAGTCACATGCCTCTTAAAGAGGACTGCTCCTATCAGATTGTCCAAAGATATGCAGAAAATCTTATAGCTGTCCAGGAATTACAAAATAGGTGATTGGTATTTGTACCAAAATCACACAGTTATCAGAATCTAGGGTTGTGAGCTCTGTCCCTACAGGCTCCCAAAGTATGTGCCTATGAGGTTGTTTGCAATGGAATACTATAGACAACTCATAAACTCTGATCTTACACACTTCCACAGTGCCCAGAAGAAAGCCAATCTAAAGTTCAGAGACCACCTAGGCCCATTCGTCATGAATAAGAAAGATGGTTGGCAAGAAGCTGATCAAATACTGGGGCAACAGATCAAACTCAAAAGAAGCTTCTGGTGGGTCCCTTATGACCCTGAAGGCTTTATCAGTGCTAGGAGAGTCAAGTATAGGCTGCTAGCCTATAAACATTGCCCATACCCACAAATAGAACACTTTGCCAACCAAGATGAATGGGAACCTGAATCAATAATAGAAGAAGTGACTCAGGAAGAGAAAATGGAGCAGACTGTGAAAGATTTAGAAAAAACTCTTGACTTGGATTCTTGTCAACAGGTCCTGTTCAAACAACCAGTCCAAGTAGGAGAAGGCTCTTCCACTGCTCCAGCTGCACAGACCACTCAGCGAGCTCCTACAACAACCACTACAGCAAAGGGAAAAGAAATAATGGATGAACAGCAAGAGACAGAGACAGGGCAGCCCAACACCTCAAAGGATCAAATTCAAGGGCAAGTCCCTTTACAGCAAACTGGACCACCCCAAATCCCAGTTCTGCAAACACCTCTCAATGAAGAGAGAGGAAAACAGAGAGATATAGAGGAGGTCACACCTCCAACTGGGTCAACACAGCAACCAGAAGCCAAAAGGCCAAGGATTGACCCTGAAACAGAGGAGGGAGATATCAGTGAGGAAAGGGCAGAAAGCCACAGCAGAGAAAGGCAATCCAGCCATCAGACTGCCACTAGCTCATTTCAGCTAGAACAGGCCATGCAGCAAGGCACAGAGGTATCCTTCTCAAGGCAGCAGGGCAAGAAACCAGCTGGGATCAAAGGAGGTTTCATGGAGATCAAGGCACAAAATGAATTGTTGAGAGTGCAACTCTATGATCAATTCTTGAAGGCAACTCCAGCAAAAAAACAAAGATTGATGGCTGCCTATGATCTCAAAGAGGAAAAAATGATGTTTACTCATTTAAAGCCTAAAGTTCCACATCCCAAAACCTATGCAGATTACTTTAGAACAAACTTGGAGGTCTTTTCTAAAGACATACACCCCATGGATCAGATTGAGTTGTACAAACAGACTGGGGAAATGGTGTATGCAACACTTGCAGACAGGGCCATGCTGGCCCATCAGTTAAAAGAAGCACTAAAGAACACAAATACAAAACTTTATTTGGAAAGGTTGTCTTCCTCTGCAAAGGACAACAGAATAAAGACTTTGGAAGACATAATCATTGATCTGGGACACGACCCAAAGGATCCAAAGGGTGTTAGGGCCCTTATGAAGAAAAAAGAGGATGACATTGCTGCATTGAGAAAGCAGGCAAAATTTCCTCCAACCATTCACCCTCAAAAAGCAGAACTTGCAGAAGAAAAGCAAGTAGATGATGCCATGGAGCTGCTTCTGATGATGAATCAAAGAATATTGCAAATGGAAGCAGAATTAGAGAAGGAATTACAGGACAAGCAAGGGGAGTCAGCCTCCCAGCCCCCTCAAACATCTACAACTCTTGGACCTGCCCCTCCTACACAAGCAGCAGCAGCCCCTCCTGCCATTCCAGCACCAACCACAGCTACATCAGCAACATGAGCAACAGCAAAAGCAACAGCAGCAGTAGAATCTAGCATGAGTATGGAGGACTTGATGAAAGCTGTCAAAGAGCTTGAGACTCAAGTAACAGAAATAAATGAAGCCAAGGATAGACTGGCCAAGCTGGAGACCAGCTATGATAAGTCCAAGATGATAGTGGCAGAAAAACAAAGAGAAATAAAGGCCTTAGAGGCCAAAATAAAAACTTTGGAAAAGGAATTGCTCCTAGGCAAGACCTTAGTAGAAATAAAGAAGATAATTTGGGCCAAAATTGGCCAATCAATACAGGACCAATGGAGGTCAATCCAGGCAATATATGAGCAGGTTGAACTAATAGGCCTGGCTCATGTGGAAATACAAAGAGCCAGAACAGCACTGGGAATCATGCCCGAGCAGGCCAATAAAATGATACATTTCCTCAATAACCGCACTAGGGGGGAATTAGCATCTCTAGAGATAAACAGCAGAACAGACACCATCCTGACAGCTAAGAAAGTGCTGACCTTAAGGAACTTCACTCAAACTCTAGAGAGAAAATGTCAGGAAATGAAAGCAGAAATTGATGAATTCAGGGCAAAAATGACAATATTACAGGATAAAGGACTGCCAAGCCTAGTGAGTGGTACGGGACAGCTGCTATCATATAATCAGTATATGACAAGGATCAACAATTATGTTGAAAATAAAATAACAGCGTCCAACAGCTCCACTGAAGAAGCAGGCCCTCCCTCTGTGCAGTCTCTGTATGACAAGTTGGAAAATCTATTTTTTATTGAGCATGAGATAAATCATCTGTTTGAGGTGCCTCCAAACTTCTACAGATATACAGAAGCAGATGAAACACTGGTGAAAATAAGAAGGCATCAACTACCTCCAGCTGATTGGTGGCAGGCAATGCTAGAAATTCTACCCAGATAATGCCACTATGTTATCCCTTTTTTGAAAAAATCAAGTCTCGGTCACAGCACAAGTCAGCAGACAGATCAGCACGGAGGTATCACAGGGAGCATCCGTACAAGTGACTCACCAAAGCACCTAGACAGCAAGCTCAATTAACGCAGAATTAAAGGCACAACTACAACTCACTTCCTGAGCCATAAAGTCAAAAGTTGTCTGACAGATAGATAGCTGCCATCTCAGCATTAAATGCTGTAGTTATGTTTTTCATTTACTTTTTGTAAGAGAGTTGGTGGTGCAATTTATTGCACAATAACTCACTATTGAGATATTTTGTATCCTATTTTGTATATATATCCCCTCAGAGAACGTATTGAGGGTGGGTTGTAGTGAAAACTCTTTCTGAAGAGCTCTATTGTATACTTGAGATATTTTGATAATACAAATTGCCGGTGGAGTTCCTGGTTCCTATGCTATCTGAAGGTGGAAATGAATGGCTCTGTTGTGCTACAGAATTCCTGTGTCATTTGCTGGAGCAATAAGTTTTTCTGAATTGTGTATGTGTTTTCTGTGTATTCCATAATTCTTATGTTTTCATGATCATAGTAAATAGAGAAAAAGAATAGCCTAGGATTTGTTTGAACACCCTATGCTCAATTTCTATTTCTAAATATGTTTTCTTTTGAATTAGCCATGGATATGAATTCTTAATTGCTCAGGTCTAAACTAATTCTATCATTGTAAATATTGTTTAAGAATTCTAAACTGCTCTTAAGAAATACTTTCATTTTTCCTTTGTTAGCATAGTGAAAGATTCTTGATTGCCTTTCACTCACTAATTCCATAACTTCATTACATAAATTTAAAAAATTGTTCCAGAGATGCATGTCTGGCTCTGCAGCAACACTCTGCCTTCATAAACATTCTTCAACAGCACATTACCTCAACTCCATTGCCCAATGGACCAAATTGTTCTATAATCTATACCTCAGCTCTGTTTGAATTCACAAACCCATCAAACTCAAATAAAACAGCACACCATAACTAGACTAAAATCATCCACCAACAAAGCTAAATTATAAAGAGAGAGCCCTCTCTGGTTACAGGTAGGCTAGGACCTGTAGCTAAAAGATTGGTTAGTGGTTACCTCGACCGTATTCACTTTAGGAAGCAGGGAACAACCTGAGTGTTAACACTTTTGTTGGCCATCGCTTGAGCTCTAGCTGCTACCATACACCAACCTGATGAAAAATTGGGACCGCCAAAAATTTTTCACAATTAATTGAATGGTACCACCATGCTCATCTCATCATCCTGATTCTAATGGGCTAGATCACCAATAAGCACCCCGGAAGATCTCAGAATTTTTTTTTTGAAACTCCTAACGGAGTTTCACTCCTTCCTAATCAATACTGCAGTCGCCAAATCCTCAAAATGCCAATGCGGCCAAAAGCCCTGCGACAATTATACACTGGTATAGGAACCCTTCACAATGACTCTGGTTTGGTGGATCTGAGAGATCTGAATGGCGGATCTGATAGCACTGGACGGCTGAACTGACTACTTCTGCCGATCTAATGAATCTAATAGATCGGAATGGCTGATTCGGACCAATGTCTGCTGTTGCTGCACTCCTTTGCTCAAGCGGATCTGGAAGAGATGATGATTGAAAAGGGAACTATGGTCTTGAGGAGTGTCAGGTGCTATAGATCACAATATACATAACGGTCTGGCAGTAGCACTCGACCCAATGTTTCAGGGCTCTAACTAAGGAGGGTCGACCGTAACCTTAGCCGTACCACCGGACTACCCTATCGTACGGGTGAGTAATCTCTCCGAGTGCTGTTCTCGGTGTACTGTAGCTGCAAGACGGCCGACGGTTTATCTATGGCGAGGTTTTCAGGGAGCCTATGGGGCTTCCGATATACCCAGAGGGTACATGGAAGAAAATCCGTGCGCGGTTCTGTCTAATGCGCTACTACTCGAAGGGGTACCGACAGGGGTTACAAGGGAGTCCAACAGACGTGACCACCTCTTGTATTTCCTGTGTGCATACCTCCCCAAATCCGCAGATTTAT
Organism: Pinus taeda; assembly: GCA_000404065.3. Lineage (NCBI taxonomy): Eukaryota > Viridiplantae > Streptophyta > Pinopsida > Pinales > Pinaceae > Pinus > Pinus taeda. The sequence goes on along the minus strand of APFE030949569.1, from coordinate 22,265 downwards.
GCGCTTAACGACATATCCCGTGGTTTAAAGATGCCGGAACACGTCTCGAGCCAAAAAAAAAAATTGCTACGAAATGGAGATCCCACCGGCCCTGGAAAGTGCTCTGATACCACTTGTTATGCTCTTAACCTGCAAATGATACCCAAATACAGAATATGCAAAGAAAAGAGACCCAGAACACAGAATATGCGAGAAAAGATACCTAGAACACAGAATAGCAATGATTTTATTATTCAGAGAGTAATGTGCACTTGCCTCTTCGAGGGGGCAACCTCCAATAGAGCAGAGCTCGATTACAAAATAAGACACGATACTCCTCGCAGGGAGTTTCTATCCTTTATATATGACCCATACATGCAATACCATGGGCCAATGCCGCGGTATTACTAATACCATCTATCTAATACTATGGCCCATTTGCAACTAACTGTGGTTCTGTTATTAATTGCGGATTAACCACTTACAATTATTAATATGGGCTTTATTGACTCTTGACTATGACGTGGTCCCATTACATAGATAAGGGGGTTAGGGTGGGACCCTAACACATACTCACAAACTAGGCTCATTAACAAAGGAAAAGAAGACCTATTTTATGTTTTCCCCTATAGTTTGGGGCCTTTAGTAATGTTGATCTTTAAATAGCCATAAATTTTCATTTAGGAAGATATTTTTAGAGTGTGATATACCATTAGAAATGTCTTGATGAGGATTACCCAACCTAATACTAATAGGCTCATAAGGACATTACAACCTTGTAAAAAACTTAATAAACTTAAAGCCTCTTTGACTCCAGTTGATGAGGACATGTAAGAGGTTAGGGTACCATACTTCTTCATGAATGACATTGTTGTGTTCTTATGAATTGATTTTGACATCAATGAAACTTGTTTTCATCAATGAAAACACTATGTCCAACACTATCCTCCACTAAATTGTGTTTTAACTTTTCACAATATATGTATTGTTTTGAGTTTCTAAGTAAAAAAGGCCCTCAAAAATATTTTTTTTTACAGATCATGGAATATTGATAGAAAAACAAAATTTACACCCATAATGCCAACCCCTATATAAGAAATGGGAATGAGCACCATTGAAATTGTGATTCTTAAACACTAGTTAATTTATGCCATTGTCCTGAGACAACCTTAGTATAAACCCGGTGTAATCTTGGTAGCAAATCTGCTTATTTTTCTATTCATGTAGAAATCCTTGCAGGCTACTATGACTTTGATCATTCTCATCTATCTCTAAATTTATCTTCATTGAGGGGTCCATGATATTAATAGAGTGCTTGTAATCATAGCCATCTAGTAGAGTAGTCCAATCCTAAATCTTGAATAAATTTCCTGTTGGTCTATTGGAGTAAGCACTAAAATAAAGAATAAGTGTGAATTTCATTTGATTATTCACATTATCAATTATGTTCAACCTACGAAACTTTTGGTTGTTATAGCTTGTATTTTTATAAGAAGTTTTTATTTCCTCCCTCATATGACATGTTCTCCTCCACAATATACCAAGGCTGAGAAAGGAGATTGAAGGAGGTAACCGCAAACCACATAGGGTTCAACAGCTAGCCCTGCTAAATGAGAGAGGGATCTCTCTATGAAATCATAGCTAATGATGACTGAAGTGGGAGAACATGTTAGGCTAGATATGTTAAGCTCTATATTTTTTGAGATTTTAGGGTTTTGCTGGATGAGGAGTGAAAATGAATGAACTAGGTCGAAGCATCAAAGGTTTCAGCTGCAAGAGACATAAAGGAGCAAGGTAGGTATTCTTTTGTGATACTTTGGGGTACATTTCCCCACATACATCGAGTGGGGAAATGTGGAAGGGAAAATACTTTTTCTTCCTTTCCCAATTTGTGATGAGTCCCTTATCATTCAGTACCTAGTGGTATTGAATCTCCCTTTTTCTATCTAATCATTGCCTTACATCCCATTCAATATGCTCCAACATTGATAATATCTCTCCTAAGATTCGTTTTGGCTCATATAAGTGGTACCACTATCCCTCTTTTTTTGCAAGAAGTGATATTTATCTTCTTAAGAAATATTCATCCTTAGAATGGGAACCTGTATCTATTAAATCTTCATTTTTTTCTTATAATTGTTAAATCATTAGTCATAGTTTTAGGTAGAATATCACCATTGAGATGAAGAGAGGGTCAAAATTTAAGAGCATGTCTAATGCAGATCCTCTGAGTTCTACATTGGCTGAAACACTTCAGGAGGTTATGGACAATTTCTCTTCCTCTGATATGGTATGTCAATTATGTGATTCTTGATACCTAGACCCTTAGATAACACTCACACTTTTTCAATCATTCTCCATGAAAACCTTTTCCTTGAATATAAGAGGTTTTGGCACTGCCTCTCTAAGACTATCCTTATGCATTTAATCAAAGTTGAACATATTGTGGTCATCCTTATTCAAGAGACCATGATGCCAAGGGAAAGGGTAAGGGACTATTTCTTGCACATTTTCCTGGGATGGTGGGTTAGTATGACAAACACCTCTAGACTTTCCAGTGATATGGCTGTATTATGGGATCCACAATGCATTAATTTCAAGGCATATCAATGTTTTGTAGGGATTGCATTCATATATTGAATATATATGCTCCATATTATAATAGACTTGAGTTCAGGAATCATGTTGACTCTAGTGGTATTTTGAAGAGTAACTCTCTTATCATAGCACAAGACTTTAATTTTACCATTTGTTGAGGAGATATGGGGCTCAAAAGGTAAGATATATCATTTAGGTGATTTTTAAAAAGTTATTTCTGGACATAATATTTTTTTGGACACCATCTCTTATCTAATTATGCCAACTCGAAGGAACAATTGTTCTGGAGTAGATGGGATTTCAAAGTGTCTTGATCATGTTCTTGTCCATGAATGTTTAATGGAACATCTTGGCTCATTGCAATCATGGGTTTCCTCCTCTTTATTATTGGATCATTATTTCATTATTTTCTAAAGGCATGAAGAATGTTATTGGCAGGGTATTCCTTTAAGCTAAATCATGCATGGCTTAAGGAGTTAGAATTTTCTTCATTACTGAGGGATATGTGGATGAATGCTTCATTGAAATTGGTGTCCTCGCATATGTATTGGTTTTTCTAGAACCTCAAGAATCTAAAGAAAGTAGTTAAAATATGGGAGAGGGGTAAAAATAGATCCAATAGTCAAGAATTATCTGTAATTGATCAAAGAATGAAGGAAGTAATAGACCCCTTTGGGTCTGGATACTTCTTAGATTTACATGAAAGGAGGCCTTGGATATAGAATCTCGTAAGCACAAAAACTGGTACACTCAAGAGTCAACATGGTCGCTAAAATGTAGAGAAATTTAGATTGGTTTGGGGGATAAAAATTATAAATTCTTACATAAATATACCTCTAATAGGTAGAGGGAAAATACAATATGGTGATTGTTGAATGATGATGATGTACACATTTCAAATCTCATTGACCTACAAAAGCAAGCACTGAAATTTTTTGGCTATCAATTATGCGCAAGGTCGGGGGTAGACATTGAGAATCAAATGGAATATATTCAACTATATCCTAAAATTTTTAGTGATGAAGAAAGTGAATATGTTGGGAGTTCAATCACTTCTAAAGTAATGGATTGAGTTCTACAATCTATGGCGAGGGACAAAATTCCTAGACCTAATGACTAGTCTACTGATTTATGTATCGAGTTTTTGGATATCACGGGCCCTGATATTATTGCTATGGTAGAGTAAGCGAGGACACCATATTTTAATTATGGTTCTCTAAATGCCACATTCTTAGCACTAATCCATAAAGTATTAAATGCATCCACATTTTTTGGACTATCACCTCTTTTCACTATGCAATTCTACTTATAAGTTCCTCCAAAATCATCACATCTCGGATTAAAGAGACATTGGAAAAAAAACATATCTCCAAACAAAATTGGCTTCCTCACCAAAAGACATATTAAAGATGTAGTGGAAATTACACAATAATGTTTACAGTCCATAAAACTTAAAAAGAAACATGGGTTTCTAATTAATATTGATATGGAAAAAAACCTATGATTGTGTGGATTGGGAGATTTTAAGGATTCTTTTACACTGAATTGGTCTTTCTGTAAATGTGGTGGACTTGAATATGTCTTTCATCTGAACAACAAATTATGTGATATTTAGAAATGGGGTCCCTTCCACTTTCTTCTAAGCTTCAATAGGTTTAAGGGAAGGTTGTTCCATTTCCCCATATTATTCCTACTCATCATTGATGGTATAAGTAGAAGGATATCGTAAGTACATCATTATGATTTAATATCAAGTTGAAGGCTCACCAAGAGCATCTTTATCACACATATTATTTTTGTTGATGATTTTATTCTAATAGAGGAGGTTTCTATCTATGAATGGAATATTATCTACCGGGTTATTACATCTTTCAATGATGCCTCTGGTGTCTCTATGAGCAAGTCCAAATCTATTTTAATTGTAGAGGCTCAAGATGTAGAATTGGTAATAGAGATTTCTAATATTTTTGCGATATGAGTTACAATAATGGACAAGGTCTTCAAGTACCTTGGTTTCATTTTGAAGCCAAGAAAATATGGTATTAAATATTGGAAGTGGTTGTCTGATAAATTTGAGAAGAGGCTATCGTTGTGGTGACATAAATGGATGTCTACGCGTGGCAGATTCGTCATGTTCTACTCAGTTCTTCAAAGTATATATGTCTATTGGATGTAGCTATACTTGTTGCCTAAGGATATCATAAGGAACATTAGCTCATGTAAAGCTATATTTATTGGGCTGATATTGGGAATGCCAAAAAGTTTCAACTTGTGCAGTTGGAGGTGTTATTGAGGTGAAAGAAAGACATAGGATAGGGGATAAAAAAAATACGTAACATTTTTTTTGGGAATTATTGGTAAAGTGCTTGGAGTGAGCATTATTTGGTAGTGTCATATGGCAGTCAATTATGAAAGAAGAATATCTCGAAAAGAAATCTTTCCTAGAGTGGATAAAAATAGGGGTGTGGGTCTTTATCTCACCTTCATATATATGGAATAACATGATGAAATCAAAGAAATCAATGATAGGGAATGGTTGATAGGGAACATGAGATGGGAGATCAGTTGTGGCACAAAGGTGGAGATTGGTTTGGGTTCAATGAAATGCTTCACAGCGGATCACACTGTGTCGATTGCACTTATTAGGTATTTACGTAATAAAGGAATCCATTACTTGAATCAAATTTAGATAACACATCATCCCTTATCTGTGTCTTTTTCATGGATACATGTTTGGGATTTCAGATTATATGGTAGCCTCGATGAGACATGGGAAAAGTGCATTCAAAATTTATTGTTGGTGGGTATTACTCTGACAGAGTGTGAACATTGTTTATCATGGGAGGATTATCAATAAGTGGAGAGATCTTGGCTAAGGAGGCCTATGGTTATATCTCTTTTGCACATTAGGTCATTGGGGGAATTGTTAGTTTTAGAAAATATGGAAGTGGTTGACGTGGCATAACATAACCCTTACTTGGGGAACTTTATGTAAGGGGGGATACCTTTGACCGAGGAGATGCGCCATGTGTAATGAGGAGCAAAGAAATCATCATTCACCTATTCCTAAAATGTCCTTTTGCATCTTCAATATGATATGGTGGTTTGAACATTCTACAAATTTTCTTCGATTGCAGTCATAATGTTGTGGAGGCATGCTTTTTATAATGGTCCATGAACTTTAAGGTCTTTCCTACTCTCCCTGTTTACATAATTTAGGGCATTTGGAGATGTTGAAACAAAGGGATTTTTGAGGGTACTTCTTCAAACATAAAAAAAATAGTTGCATGAAGATAGCCACAAATTACAATGAAATTATTCTGATTGTGGAGAAAGGAAATTTGAGGCATTCTAAATTGGTGGATATTTGGCAAAAATACCTAGTAGGGTTCTTTGTGGGGGCTATATATTATAAATCATGTGGATATGGGGTTTACATAATCAAACAACTAGGTACATATTACCATTTATGTTGGAATGGTGGTACGAGATATAATAATAAGGTTGAGATCATCTCTCTCTCTGGAGTTATTTATTGTGCTAGGTGGTTGTCCACTGACCACATAGACGTATATGGAGAATCTAATGTGATCATTGAATAGGTATTGAGGAAAATAAAATTTTTGTCACCCTTGCTTATAAAATGGATAAAGTGTATCAATATGTCCATTGATGTTTTTCAGGACTTTACTTTTGAACATATCTACATGGAGCATAATAATGTCCCAAATTCCTTATCCGAGTAGGGTTGCAACATTTCTCATGGGGTGATCTCTTTCATAGCTTTGTACAATGGCCCTCTTCATAGAGTGGGAAATATTCCAATGATATAAAATCTTAGTGTTAAGATGAATTTTTGTTTTTTTTTGGGAATGTGTATTGTTTGAGTGAAAATGCTAATGCTGTAAATTCTAGAAGACATTGTATTACCCATTCGTTATAACAGATCCTAATGAGGATTATTTAGACACATGTTTGTTATATAAGCATATCAATTAATAAGATAGATGTAATTTCTATGGAAAAGGTAAATATTTAGTATTTTTAAGGGACATAAGGTATATCTTGATTAGTCATGTAAAATGTAAGTATAAATTTTTTATAATAGAATGTTTGCTATTTTTTTCTCTTCGAAATGTATATAAATGGTTGAAAATATTATTTATGATATAAAGTAATCGAGAAATTTTCTTTTTTAAACCAATTAATTAGTGTTGCTTGCCAATTTTCTAATATATTTTTAAAATATTTTAGGGTTATAAGAATTAATTAGTCTTATCCATCTTTATATATATTTTGGTAGTGAATATTTTTTTTTTTGAATTTGATTAATCCAGTAAATACTTATTCTAATTAAAAATGAATATGTAATTCACTCCATCTAAATACCCAGAAAATAATTTTAAAATTTGAATTCATTTATATATTAATAATGAATTTGAAATAAAGAAAAACCACATAATAGATAAATCTATCTTAATTTTATTTTAATCTTTTAAATCCATTTTTTTTTTAATTTAAAAAAATATTTTCAACCCAAATACTACCTACCAATATCTGATGAATGGGTGGTTGAGATGAATCTACACTACACTACTCTCAAAGAATTTCATGTATATTAATTATATGTACTTTAACTACGTGGATATTAATTGTCATCTACTTAAATGTATGTTGTACTTTAACGAAGATTCCGTATTCATTGGACATGTTCATCGATACATTATTTATGAAAAATCATAATCAACATGCCCCACAATCACCGTCTATACAGATTAAACAGAGATCACATTAAGAGAGGCCGTGAATATTTTATTTAAACGAAAAGACGGTCCCTTGTCGCGACATGTTGGGCTGGTCCATAAAATTGGCTGTGCGATCGATGAAGAGGGAGACATGGTTCAACACACGGAATTTCCACTACCAAAAGAAGCTCTGGACCGCCAAGGAATTCCTTTCCTTTTGCTTTATAGTATTGTCGTTCTTTAAACTGTGTCCACCCAATCCTTATCTTCTCAGAGCTGTAGGAATCGAAGTAGTGCATTCATACCCGTGCAATCTTGGTAGCTCACAATCCAACAATCAGATGGCTCGCAATCCGGAACCCTTGCATGCTCTTCTGCTCCCATACCCAGCGCAGGGTCACATAACTCCCATGATGCAGTTCGCCAAGAAGCTTGCTTCCAAGGGTGTTACAGTCACCTTCGTTACAACGCATCACAGTCACCAGCAGATCACTAAAGCTCACACTCACAGTGCTGAACAAGAAGACCCTATTGAGCAAGAAGCCCATAATCTTGGTCTTGATATTCGCTCTGCTCAAATCTCGGATGGCTTACCTCTGGATTTCGATCGGTCTGCTAGATTCAACGATTTTGTGCGCTCTGTGGATAACATGGGAGGAGAGTTGGAACAACTAATTCACAATCTCAACATGGTGGGGACTGCCATATCTTGTGTCATAGCTGATACTATGCTTCCCTGGTCATTTGAAGTTACAAGAAAATCAGGTATTCCCTGGATCTCATTTTGGACACAGCCTACGTTTCTTTATTCAATCTTCTATCACGCACATCTCCTGGAGGACCTCCGCCACTCTCTTTATGAAGGAACCGGTAAGGTTTCTAGGTGTTTCAAATAGTTTTCTGGTTTGAAACGTCCATTCTTATAAAAAACATACTGATATATCTGAACCGGTTCTAATCAATAGGCAAGTATTTACTCACATCTGACCATTGTTTACTTTTATTTCGAAATTTGCAGCTGATGAGGAGAGTATTTCCATTGATTTTATTCCTGGCGTCCCAACCCTAGAAACAAGAGACCTTCCGTCCTTCATCCGCGAGACAGATGCCCTTTCACAGTACCTTCTGGATGTGAAATTTAGGGCTTTCCAGGTAAGTCGAGAAGCAGATTGGGTTCTCGGTAATTCTTTCGACGATATCGAAAGCAAAGCGGTGAGTTTGAACCCTCCGGTTTCGCATGTTGGTCCGTTGCTTCCATCGGGTTTTCTGAACGGTGAACATTCCAAGGACCTAAATGTTGGAACTAGCATTTTGGCACAATTTGACTGTTCCGAGTGGCTGGATGCAAAGCCAACTTGCTCGGTTATATACGTTTCCTTTGGGAGTTTGATTCATGCGACCATGGCTCAGCTGGAGGAAATAGCGATGGGTCTCAAGGACAGCGGACAGTTCTTTCTCTGGGTTCTTCGTCCTGACATAGTCTCTTCAACAGTGTCAGACTGCTTACCAGACGGATTTCTGGATGAGATCGAGAGGCAGGGGCTCGTTGTTCCATGGTGCAATCAGCTGCAAGTGTTATCCCATCCCTCCGTTGCGGGATTCATCACTCACTGCGGATGGAACTCGATGCTTGAAAGCATATCCCGTGGAGTTCCCATGATAGGGTTTCCATTTTGGGCTGACCAATTCACCAACTGCAAGCTAATGGCCGATGAATGGAAAATTGGATACAGTCTGAACGGAGGAGGTCACGCGGGAGATAACAGGCTGATACTGAGGGAGAATATATCCAACGCTATCAAAAAAATGTTCAGTGACGAAGGGACGGAGGTGAAGAAAAATATAAAGGCTTTAAGAGACTGCGCGAGGACTGCAGTACGAGATGGAGGATGTTCAGATAAAAACATGGAGAGCTTTGTAGAAGGTTTGAAGGGGAAATGTATGAGTAAATATCTCAAAGATAGAGATAGTGAACCGGATCAATCAGTGTTATCAAAAGTGGAGAAGTGTAAGAGGGAAACATCTTGAGACCTCTTCAGATAGATCGGTCTATGCTTTATATATCCATGCTTTGGCCTATTTCCCTATCGTCATTCGTATTGCTGTGTGAATGCCAACTACTATTATCAACGTTTCTCCAATAATATTTCCGATGTCGAGTTGAAGTTATCTTTTATAAAAATTTATGACTATTTGATCTTATATTAAAATTCCAGATGATTTTTATTGAAGTTTATAGTTTTACAATGTCAGATTTACTGTCTTCCAGATTTTAATAAAACTTAAAAAAAAAATAGCTTTTTACGAATTTATTGATAATTATAAATTTATAACTAATTTTATATATTCTGTTTAAAAGATATATATCTATCTATATATAAAATAATGTCATATAATAATATGTGGTCTTTTTGACATATTTTTTTTATTGGTGCATTAGTATAGAATCAAGAATTACAAGGAAGGTGAGGAGGAAGCAAGGGTCACAATATGATAGAGTGGTAACAAAATTCCATAAAAACAATTATAGAAATATCACAAAATAAGAGGGGCATTTCAAGTTTAAGACTAAAGCTTAGGTTGTAATCGTTAATGAGAGAGGGGAAACCCAAACAATAGTTTTTTGAGGTCGTATTGTTGGGGTAAGCCATTCAAATAGCAAAAGCATCACATAGTAGTGCAACTCAAATCAAATAGGAGGGGATAAATCATGAAAGTGACTGATTACAAGGTAGCATTTAAAACTATATCATGGAAAATGCAAAGGAAAACTACAATATATACGTATTTATCTCATCCCAAAACCACTTAATAGTATTAAATTGTGGTGGCAAGTATTTTTTAGCGTGTACCCTTGCATTAGTGCTAGGAGGGATTGATAACATGCCACCACCCACATGTCACTTCTCTCACTCTTCTACCCTATACACTAAAACAATGCAAACCTTTTAAGTTCTCAAAACTATGATAATTTGGAAACACTTCTACTAATACATTCCAAATTCTTAAATTTGATCTTATTGGCCATTATCCATTCACATCATCATATAGTTGGATAATTTGATGTACAGTTATTTGATATACTTTTTCAATAAGAACCTTAATATGAAATTTAAAGCATTTAACCATTAAAACTAGCTTACAATGTTTTAATGTGGTCATGATTATGTAATGTAGGAAAGGAGAAAGATGCTTTTGCCATGAAATTTATGTTTTAATAGGCATCATATTTTACTATTTTTCATGATTGTTGAACTATAATATGAGTGTGTAGATATGATTATGCACTTATCCATATTTATTGCTAGGATTAAGGTTAAATTACAAGTAGGTTTTAGTATCTTCACTTCATGTAGGGAGTTAAAGGATACAAACTTTTGGATATAACATGAGAACTCTTTAGTAGCCTTAATAATGTTCAAAAAGGATATTGGGTTTTTAATTGATATTAATGACTGACTGAAATTGCTTTTCTTGTCCTTGAATATGACATATAACTAGTTCAATTTCGCGAAGAGATTTCTCTTCTTAGACATAATGAAATATATTAACTACACATGATCTTAAAGCATCAGCCATGACAAGAGGATTTTTTGTCCTCCAAAGCATCAACATGTTATTTTAGGTGGCAAAGTTTTGGTTACACATGATGATGCATTTGTATGTTGAGTTCATGAGATTATATAATTATATACTAAGATAGTAACCATGAATAATGTAACCTTATTAATTCAATAAAAAGTAAAATTCCTAATAGAATAACATCATAGGGAATCTAAATCATAAATTTCACGAAGGGAACTAATAAAAAGTTGAATATGTTACTATTGATCTAATAGATTTTATGGGTGAGACTATGAAAGGATTTTCTCTTTGGTTTGAGGAAAATCGTTGTGGGATACCAAAGGATATAGTAAATATATAATTTTGTGAAGCTTTTAGAAGCGTTGGCTACATGTTAAAGAAAAAACAATTAGGTAGTGTTAATGCTCCAAGGTCATAATACTTTTTCATTATTAATATATTAGTTATGGCTAGATCAACTTAGTGGTATGTTAAGTCAAGCTCATTTCACCTCCCATTTATAATAAAGGAGATTCATTTGTGTAGGAATCAAGTCTTTTGCATTACATGTATTGTGAAAGGACTATCGCTCGGTTGCAATAAAAAATGGAGACAAATGTCAATAAGTAAAATTGATTAAATGAGAAAATAACAATGAAGAGCAAATGGAGGGATCATCAAAAAGTGATAATAAGGAAGAAATTATGAACATAAAAACTGGGAAATAGATGTTTAAGTTGAGCACAACATAGACTCAAACTAGTGTGAAATTCTTTCTCATGCATTAGTAGGTTTTCTAGTACCTCAAAAACTTCATGTTATATGATACATCAAGAAGAAAATTTTTCAGTTTGCTTATTCACGCATGTAGTACTTATAACTTCATTAATAAAATATTAGTACAACACTTGAATTTTTTTTGTACACAATTACAAATTTTCATGTTTGGTTGCTAATGGGGTGAAAGTTGATTGTGTGGTAAAATTCCACATCAAATTGAGCTTGGAAGAATATAATTTTAAAATCATAATGTATACCCTTCTCATGTGAGGAGGAGATTTTTTTTGGGGATTTAATGGTTGATAAAATTAAGTAACAAATTTACCGAGTCTAAGCAATTATTCAAGGATTTGAATTGGAAGGAATTCAATATGAAATCAAAGGGTTCAAATACACACTTTCTCAAAATGATCTTTCATAGAATATTTTTTCCTAAATTATGCACAAGGAAAAGAGGTTATTGCCTCATAGACCCCATCTCAAAATTTTAGAGAGTGGACAAACTGAGAAATCAAGCTTCCTATATCTATTGCAATGTCTTCCTTTCATTGAATGGAAATGGAAAGGGTGATGACATTGTAGGTTTTAACCCCGTACAGAAATTACCTGCATATGAATTCTAAAACACAGAAAATAAACATTGTGAGAGCATAACACATAAAACACATATACACAGAAATTTTCCCCTAGATCCCAAAACCGGGACTACCAGCTTGATTTTTCATTATGTTCCTTTCAATGTTACAATACATATTTATACATTCCCAAGCGTCTAATACCATGGACCAAAAATCGTCGCCTCCAAAACCATGTGCGAAAAACATGCACAAAAGCATAGGTAGGTTCACCCAACCTAACATAGGGACCCCATAGAGTGGGGTTACCTGCACCCATCAAACCCCTTGTGACCCCCCCACTACGCAATCAGCGCAACGAAGGGGGGCTCTGCCCCTCTTCTAATCCCCCAGTTAACTACGTGGGCTAGTCGTGGAAAGAATATAACACAACCCAACATTCTCCCACTTGTTGTTTTCTTTCTAGAGGCGGCCGCAAGAGAGCTTAGTCATTTATCCAGCACTGCAACACCCATTGCTTCTCTACACCAGGAGAACTTCTCAGAGCTCACAGATTTTTCAATGCATCTCTAGTATTCCTCAAAGTGTCCACCTTTACCAGCAACACCTTTTTGTCTTTTATCATATCCCTCACAAAGTGATACTGAACATCAATCTGCTTTGTCTTTGAATGATATGCAGGTTTATTTGCCAAGAAAATTGCACTTTGGCTGTCATAATCTATCCTTATAACTCCCTGTACTAACCCCATATTTGAACACAATCTCTGCAATAAGACTTCTTCCTTGCTTACATGAGTGGCTGCCATGTATTCTGCCTTTGTTGTTGATAGTGCCACTACAAATTGTTTCTTACTCATCCAACTAACTGCACCTCCAAATAGATTACATACATACCCACTTGTATATCTTCTCTGATCCAAATCTCCAGCATAATCTACATCGACAAAGCCATGAATATCCAACACTATCCAATCCTTGTCTTCCTTGGTAGCACAAACCATAATCACTAGTGCCACGCAAATACTTGAAAACCCGCTTCACTGTTGTCCAGTGCTCCTTCCCAGGTTTTAACATAAACCTGCTCAATACTCCCACTACATGTGTAATGTCTATTCTGGTATAGACCATTGCATACATCAAGCTACCGACTGCACTTGCAAATGGAACACAGGACATGCCCTCTTCCTCTTCTTGTGTCTTGGGACACTGTTCAGTAGATAACTTTACACCTACAAGAATAGGAACTTTCACTGGTTTACTATCCTGCATATTAAACCTCTACAACATTGTCTCAACATGCTTCCTCTAGTTTAACCAGAGCTTCCTCTTTGTCCGATCACTTTTAATTTCCATGCCCAAAATATAGTTTGCAACACCAAGATCTTTCATGTCGAATTTGGACGACAAGTGGGTCTTCAAATCTTGGATAATTTCTTTGTCATTTCCAACTAAAAACATATCATCCACATAAAAGAGTAGATAAATAACATGGTCACCAATTAATTTAAAATACACAATGATCTGCTTCGCTTCTGGTGAAGCCATGTCCATGTATAAATGTATGAAGTTTCTGATACCACATCCTTGGTGACTGTTTTAACCCATATAGAGACTCCTTTAACTTGCATACCAGTTCTTTCTTACCCTTCACCGCAAAGCCTTTAGGTTGTTTCATGTAGATTTCCTCTTCCAAATCCCAGTGAAGAAATGTTGTCTTCACATCCATCTATTCTACCTCAAAATCAAAAGCAGTAGCAACAGATAACAGTAATATAATAGAAGTTATCTTGGCAACAGGAGAAAAAATATCACCAAAATCAATTCCCGACACCTGGGAATAACCTTTTGCTACCAACCGAACTTTGTATTTCTCCACCTTTCCTTCTAAATTTGCCTTCTTCTTAAACACCCATTTGTTGCCAATGGGTTTCCTTCCAGCCGGCAACTCAACTAGATCCCAAGCCTCAATTTTGCGCAAAGATTCCATTTCATCAACCATGGCCTCTTTCCAAAGTTTTCCATCCACGGGATCTATTGCTTCCTTCACAGTTCTGAGATCATCGTCAGTAATAGATAAAGAAAATTTTGAATAGAAAGCAGATGGACTATACCTTTCTGGTTGTCTTCTTTCTCGAACTGATCTTCTCACACACAGAGTGTGTGGCTCTTCATCTTCTGATTCTTCCTCTGTTGTAGATTCTGATTCTTCCTCCTTTAGCTCAAACTCTATCTTCTCAAGTTCCTTTGGTTGGACTTCATGATAATAACATTTTTCACCTCTCTCAACACCACATCTCTGCTGTACACAACCTTCCTTGTTACTAGGTTCAAAATATTATAACCCTTTAAACCATCCTTATACCCAATAAATATGCACTTTTAAGATTTACTATCCAACTTGGTTCGTTTCTCCTTTGGAACATGTACATATGCATGACATCTAAATACCCTCAATTGTGAAAGAGAGGGTTTCTTACCAGTACATACCTCTTGTGGAGTCTTATCCTCCAACGTTGATGAATGTGATCTGTTGACCAGGTAGCATGCTATCTCCACTGCCTCTACCTAGAATTCATGTCCTAACCCAACACCATTGAGCATGCTTCTTGCCCTTTCCATCAATGTCTTTTTCGTTCTTTCTACAACTCCATTTTGCTTAGTTGTATATGGAGTAGTCTTCTATCATGCTATATCACACTTCTTACATAATTCTTCAAATTCCTTACTGCAAAATTCTCCACTATCTATCCTCATCACCTTTATCTTCTTCTCTATTTGGTTTTCCACCAGAGCCTTAAATTCTTTCAACCTGTCAAAGACTTCAGATTTATTCTTAAGGAAATATATCCATGTATTCCTTGAGAAGTCATTATAAATGATACATAGCATAGACTTACCCAGTGATGGAATCTTCGTGGGTCCAAACACATCACTGTGCACGAGCTCTAATATCTATTTTTCCCTCTTACCACCAGAGGGTAAACTCACCCAATTTTGTTTCCCATATACATAATTTTCACAAAAATCAAAATCCAGAGAGCTATTACTCATACCTTCTACCATACCTCTACCATGAAGTATTCAAAGGCCCTTCTCTCCAATATGTCCAAGCTTTTGATGCCACAACATGATCTTCTCTCTAGAGACCACTAGATTTTCTGCTCCACTTTCAAGAACCACAGAACTATTGCACCCATCAACAAAAGTACTACCTTGCAGCTTGTACAAAGTTCCAATTCAAACTCCTTGCATCAATACTAGTGCCTCCCAAACCATCTTGCATCTATCCGTGTTGAACATTATTTTTACACGTGCATCATCCAGCCTATTTACAGAAATCAGATTTCTAGCCAATGCAGGAATATGCAGAACACCCAGAAGTGTTATAACCCTTCCACCTTGCAACTTCAACTTTACTTTTCTGTGACTAACGATTCTAGCCTTCCTATCATCCCCTAAGAATAAATCATCACCATCGTATTTCTCATACTCGCAGAACCACTCTCTATGGGGAGTGAAGTGAAAGGATGTACTTGAGTCAATCAACCATGCCTCGTGACCTACATGTCTACTTGAAGAAGCCAAGTACACATCCCCACCTTCATCTGAGGTGGTTTTTGCCTCTGTAGAAGGAGCATCATCAGATCCCTTTCCTTTATCAGGAGCTTTAGATTTACAGTCCCTTTTGTAGTGCCCTTCCTTTGCACATTTCCAGCACACCACCTTTACAGGTTTTCCTGGAGATTTAGATCTCCCTCTAGATTTAGATATCCCACTCGATGACTTATTTTTGTTTCTTTTCTGAGACCGTCCTTGTATAGACAAAGCATCACCATTCTATCTCTCCATATTTTTTCATCTCATTTCTTCCGTCAGCAACGATGAGACTACTTCGTCAAACTGCAAGGTAGTTCCATTGTTACCTATTGCAATAACCAGACTATCCCATGAATCTGGTAGAGAACACAAAAACCTGATGCACTTATCTTCATCTGAAATTTTAACATCAATAGATGATAACTGACTTACCATAGTATTAAATGCGTTTAGATGCTCTGTCATCGAATCTCCATCTTTCATCCTCAAGTTATATAGCTTGTTCTGCAGGAACAATTTATTAACTAGAAACTTAGATTGGTACAAAGTCCCTAACTTGTCCCACAAAGCCTTCACCATAGCTTCCCCTGATACATTTAGCAATATTAAACCTGAGACACATATTTCCGTTGTGCACTTTGCCTTCTGATCCAACTTCTTCCATTCTTCATCAGACACTCTTGTTGGTTTAGTACCCAGATCTACTACGATCCACTGATCTTTATCCACAAATTGATCCTCCATTTTGATTTTCCACAACTCAAAACTTTTACCATTAAATTTCTTGATCTCTATCTTTCCATTGCTCACCATCTTCTTTCACCACCAGAATCGATCTTGGAGATCTCCCACTGAATAGGGTCTACCACAGGCCCGAGCAAAACCCCTCAGCAACAAAGGTGTCCCCTTGAAGCCAAAAAAAACTCTGATACCAAATGTAGGTTTTAACCCCATATAGAAATTACTTACATACGAATTCTAAAACACAAAGATAAACAATGCGAGAGCATAATACATAAAACACGTATACACATAGATTTTCCCTTCGATCCCAAAACCGGGACTACCAACTTGATTTTTCATTATGTTCCTTTCAATGTTACAATACATATTTATACATGGCAAAGAATCCAATACTATGGACTGAAAACCATCACGTCCAAAACCATGTACTGAAAACCATCGTGTCCAAAACCATGTGTGAAAAACATGCACAAAACCATAGGTAGGTCCACCCAACCTAACATAGTGTCCAAAACCAAAATTTTCCTGGGCACTACCCCAGACTCAATAGAGTGGGGTTACCTGTACCCCTCAAACCCCCTATGACCACCCCCCCCCCCCCCCCGTCACTACGCAATCAGCATAAAAAAGGGGGCTTTGCCCCTCTTCTAACCCACTGGTTAACTACGTGGGCTAGTCATGGAAAGAATATAACACAACCCAACAAACATGCCTTATAATAAATTCATGTTGATGAAGGTTATAGACCCACTACATTAGCTGAATATCTTCCTCCTAGGCAAAAATCTAAAAGGAAAAGTGTCTTCAAACACAAACATTTTATTAATTAAGGAAAACAAAATTACATAATAAAATGCAAGAGCTTACAAAATCACTCCTTACTCAGGCATGAGGAGAAAAATAAGCTTTAAATAATCTTTTCTCCTCAAACTAATTTAGTTATGGATCACTTATTTCATGTGACAAGTGTCCATTTACATTTATTGTGATTCTAACAAATACCCTAAAATATTTCCTAATTTGATTCCTAAATAATGATACTTTGATAGATTTCAAGTCTATTATAACAAACAAATATTCTAAGAAGACTATGACTTGAAATAATTTAATAGTAAGCAATGTATATTGGATCATTTATCTAGAATTCCCCCCTTTGATCCGAGAGTACACTACAAAAAACACAAATTTCTTCCTTGAACTTGGTATATTTGATCCCTCCAACCGTTTTAGTGAAAATATTCAATATATGTTCTTCTAAAGGATAATATATTGGTTTTATGACATCGTTTGTGCTGAGTCTCCAAATGTAATGATACTTTATGTAAACATGCCTTGTTTTGGAATGGAAAACTAAATTTTTTGCGAGTTTTATGGTTGATTGGTTTTAGATGAATAAATATGTTGCTTTTGCTTGAGGAACACCTAAATACTACAAAACGTTGTTCAACCAATCAATCTCACATGTTTCTTCCCATGTTGATATATATGCTACTTATTCTAAAGAATTTTCCACTATGGCTTGCTTCATGCAACTCCACGAAATTATTCTTGACCCTATGTTCAACAAATATCATGATGTTGAAGCCTAATCATCCACACTTCAAGAAAAATATGCATTTGAGTATGTACCAAGTACAAAATTCTTAGTCTTTTTGTGGAGAATACCAAAATCTTTTGTACCTTTGTTATATTTAGGAACCCTTCTTACTACATTCCAGTACCTTTCTCTTAGTTCTTGCATGAGTTGTGAGAGAATACTGATTACATAAGATAAGTTTGGATGAGGTTAATGCTTTTTACTAATTCATCCCCTTCAAATTTTGGAACTTTTAAGTTTTTCTCATTGGAGTTAGAACAAAATTGTAATCTTGCATTCCAAAATTTTTAGTATTTCAGATGCATATTTTCTTTGACTAGTGAAAATTTTATTTGGATGTTGGAACGCTTCAACTCCTAGATAGTAGTAAAGTTGTCCCAGATTAGACATCTCAAACTTGATATATAAACTTATTTACCTACATAATATGATCAATGTTGTTTGTGGTAATGATCAATTCATCACATACATAACTAAAATCGCCATATTTTTACCCTATTGGTGCATATTTTCACATAAATTAGGTTTTGCACCCATTATCCTTTAATTTACAAGTAACTAAATGAAATACCCATGAAAATAACCAGTCATATAACCATTCTTATAACCAACATTAAACCATGAAAATAACAATGAGATAACAACCATTAAAGCCACATATTAACAAGTACAAAATTAAGAGAACTTAGCTTTTATTAAACATATGCAAAGATGACCAGGTTTGGGACTCCCATGTACCACCCAACCATAGACATGGCTGAACCGAATCTTTCTTCAGCCAGTGACCCCCGTGCCATATTCTAGGCATGAATGTGGAATGTCATGTATAAAACAATTCCAAAAAACTAAGAGAATCTAGAGGTTAATCCACCTCCACCCTCATGAAACCGTGATCTTATCAAAACTGACACTAAGATCACAAAACCAAACTAAGCTTGGATTGCGTCGAGACTCCATCGCTATCCTTGAGGAATTTTTCACCCTTATTTCTCAGGCTTTATCGTAATCCACAGCAGATAAAAAATCCCTAAACTAAGGGACCAGTCTCTCATGCTTTACCACAATCCACACCAGATCACTATGCCTGAAACTAAGACTCCACCCTCAAGCTTTACTGTGTATCCCACCAAAACTAGTCAAGGGATTCCTAGGCCTTTAAGATTTCCTAAGACCACCTCCACCCTGGATTCCGAAACCATTCGATAATTCCAAAGTAAAAAACTAAGAAAATAATCCCATAATACCATGGTTATCTGGAAAAAGGAAAGGCAAGGCTGAAAACCATTGTCATAACTAGGCAAAACCATGCCACTGACAACAAGAGAACCATACACTAACATTTAAAGCCATGCATGTCAAAACTAGCTAGGAAATCACACATGCAATATATGTTGGGTTGTGTTATACTCTTTCCACATAGTTAACAGGGTGTTTGAGGGGTACCCGTAACCCCACTTTATGGGGTCCAGGGCAGCGCCCCGGAAAATTTTGGTTTTGGACCCTATGTTAGGTTGGGTGGACCCACCTATGGTTTTGTGCATGATTTTCGCACATGTTTTTTGGACGCGATGGTTTTCGGTCCATGGTTTTGGACGCGATGGTTTTTCGGTCCATGGTATTGGATGCTTCGGCATGTATAATATGTATTGTAACATTGAAAGGAACATAATGAAAAATCAAGTTGGTAGTCCCGGTTTTGGGATCCAGTGGGAAATCTCTGTGTATATGTGTTTTATGTGTTATGCTCTCGCATTTTTATTTTTCATGTGATTTAGAATTCGTATGCAGGTAATTTCTGTATGGGGTTAAAACCTACATTTGGTATGAAAGTTGTTTTGGCTTCAAGGGGACACCTTTGTTGCTGAGGGGTTTCGCTCAGGCCTGTGGTAGACCGTGTTCAGTGGGAGATCTGCGAGATCGATTCTGGTGGTGAAAGAAGATGGCGAGTAACGGAAAGATAGAGATTGAGAAGTTCAATGGTCAGAGTTTTGAGTTGTGGAAACTCAAGATGGAGGATCTGTTGGTGGATAAAGATCAGTGGATCGCGGTAGATCCGGGTACTAAATCAACGGGAGTGACCGATGAAGAATGGAAGAAGTTGGATCGGAAGGCAAAGAGCACAATACGATTGTGTGTCTCAGATTCAGTATTATTGAATATATCAGGGGAAGCTACGGCGAAGGCTTTATGGGACAAGTTAGGGGCTTTGTTCCAATCTAAGTCTCTGGTGAATAAATTGTTCCTGCGGAAAAAGCTGTATAACCTGAGGATGAAAGATGGAGACTCGGTGACAGAGCATCTGAATGCATTTAATACTGTGGTAAGTCAGTTATTATCTGTTGATATTAAAATTTCAGATGAGGATAAGTGCATCAGTCTGTTGTGTTCTCTACCAGATTCGTGGGATAGTCTGGTTATTGCAATAGGTAGCAATGCAATTGCTTTGCAGTTTGATGAAATAGTCTCAGCCTTGCTGACGGAGGAGTTGAGATGGAAAAATATGGACAACCAGAATGGTGATGCCTTGTCTGTATGAGGACGGTCCCAGAACAGAAACAAAAATAAGTCATCGAGTGGGAGATCTAAATCTAGAGGGAGATCTAAATCTCCAGGAAAACCTACAAAGGTGGTGTGCTGGAAATCCGGAAAGGAAGGGCACTTCAAAAGGGAGTGTAAATCTAAAGCTCCTGACAAAGGAAAGGGATTTGATGATGCTCCTTCTAGAGAGGCGAAAACCACCTCAGATGAAGGTGGGGATGTGTACTTGGCTTCTTCAAGTACACATGTAGATCATGAGGCATGGTTAATTGACTCAAGTGCATCCTTTCACTTCACTCCCCATAGAGAGTGGTTCTGTGAGTATGAGAAATACGATGGTGGTGATGTATTCTTAGGAGATGATAGGAAAGCTATAATCGTTGGTCATGGAAAAGTAAAGTTGAAGTTGCAAGGTGGAAGGGTTAGAACCCTTCCGGGTGTTCTGCATATTCCTGCACTAGCCAGAAATCTGATTTCTGTAAGCAAGTTAGATTATGCAGGTGTAAAGACAATGTTCGAGAAGGATACCTGCAAGATGGTTTGAGGAGCACTAGTATTGATGCGGAGAGTTCGGATTGGAACTCTGTACAAGCTGCAAGGTAACACTATTGTTGATGGGTGCAATAGTTCTATGGTTCCTGAAAATGGAGCAGAAAATCTAGTGGTCTCTGAACAGAAGACCATGTTGTGGCATCAAAGGCTTGGACATATTGGAGAGAAGGGCCTTCAAATACTTCATGGTAAAGGTATGGTAGAACGTATGAGTAATAGCTCTCTGGATTTTGATTTCTGTGAAAATTGTGTATATGGGAAGCAGAATCGGGTGAGTTTCCCCTCTGGTGGTAAGAGGACGAAACAAATATTAGAGCTTGTGCACAGTGATGTGTTTGGACCTATAAAAGTTCCATCACTAGGTAAGTCTGTGTACTATGTATCATTTATAGATGACTTCTCAAGGAATACATGGATATATTTCCTTAAGAAGAAATCTGAAGTCTTTGACAGGTTTAAAGAATTTAAGGTTCTGGTGGAAAATTAAACAGAGAAGAAGATAAAGGTGCTGAGGACAGATAATGGTGGAAAATTCTACAGCAAGGAATTTGAAGAATTTTGTAAGAAGTCTGGTATAGCACGACATAAGACTACTCCATATACACCTCAGCAAAATGGAGTCGTAGAAAGAATGAACAAGACGTTGATGGAAAGGGAAAGAAGCATGCTCAGTGGTGTCGGGTTAGGACAGGAATTCTAGGCAGAGGTGGTGGATACTGCATGTTACTTGGTCAACAGGTCACCTTCATCAGCGTTGGAGGATAAGAATCCACAAGAAGTATGGACTGGTAAGAAACCCTCTCTTTCACATCCGAGGGTATTTGGATGTGACACATATGTACATGTTCCAAAGGAGAAATGAACCAAGTTAGATAGTGAATCTGAAAAGTGCATACTTATTGGGTATAAGGATGGTTTAAAGGGTTATAAGCTTTGGAACCCAGTAACAAGGAAAGTTGTGTACAGTCGAGATGTGGTGTTCAGAGAGGTGAAA